>UYYA01005133.1:16173-38307 GCA_900624975.1 Angiostrongylus costaricensis | reverse complement strand
CAATAAACTATGGTGACGATCTGTACCTACAATGCACGTACATTTGCATCCCAATCCTCGACGATAGAAGACTTGCTCATGCAAGCAAGAAGGATAAGGTACGACGTCATCGGGCTGGCCGAGACGAGAAGACGCCAGCCTTTAAACGCGGTCTATGACACCGGAGAAGAGCTGTTCCTTGGAACATGCGACAGTAGAGGAGTAGGCGGCGTTGGCGCTCTCGTCAACACGAGTCTGTCCACGAACATCGATTCATTCGAACAACTTACAGCTCGAATTGGACGTTTACTATTAAGAAGACGCGGCTCAATTCAGGTTTTGACAATCCTCGTCGTTTACGCGCTGAGGTCAAGCTGCGACGAAGAAGATGTCGAAGCGTTCTATATGGACTGAGAGAAGTTCTACAGAGAAGACCACACATTCTTCAAGGTCATCATTGGAGATTTCAACGCCAAGATTGGACCAAGAAAAACGTCTGAAGAAGGTCACTTTGGGAGCCACGGTTTAGAATGGAACGAACAGGGTGAGAGGCTATCTGAGTTTATCACGACGACCAAGGCAATTCATAGTAACTCGCAATTCCAGAAGCCCCACCCTCAACGCTGGACGTGGGAGTCTCCCAATGGAGCGTACTATAACGAAATAGACCACATCATAGTAAATAGAAGGTTTTGCCTAACCGATGTCGCTGTTGTCCCAAAAATATACACGGGATCGGACCATCGTCTCCCTCGTGCAAGATTGTATTTCTCGCGGAAAGGAGAAAAAGCCGCTAAATTCCAAAACCGAAGTCCCAGAAGCACCGTAAACTGGGATTTATTCAATTAATTAGTCAGCTGCTTGAAAGATGCTGTTGTCGATAACATCGACGAAGAATACGATCGGCTTATTCAATATCTTCACGCTAACGCTATGAAAACTCAGAGTTCGGAACTCAGCAAGAGACTTCTGTCTCCAGAAACACTCGAGCTGATACGCCAGCGTGGAATCGCACGTGCTGCAGGCAACCACGAACTAACGTCCGAACTTGCAAAACAATGCAGAGAGGCGATAAAAGAAGAGCTTAGAGGCAGAAGAGCAGCAGTAATAGCCGAAGCTTCAGAGGCTGGGAAAAGCATTCGCAAAGCATACCGAAGCTTTGCCAATTACAGACCAAAATTATTGCTCTTCGGCGCCCAGATGGAACAGTTATAGCGTCCAGAAAGGCAATGGAGAAAGTTATTGACGAATACTACTCGGACCTCTTCGATAGCCACGTACACCTTCCGTCATATGAAATAAAGGAGAATGGATATGTTGTACCTCTGATTCTCCCTTTTGAAATGCGACATGCCATTTCGTCGGTGAAAAATCGAACAGCACTAGGTCCGGACAAGAGAAGACCAGAACACATGAAAAACTTTCCGCCAATCCTCGCAAGCACACTGGCTCGGCTTTTCACACGTTACCTGTCTGAATGCAAGGCATCTAGTCAGTGGAAGACCAGCAGGACGGTGTTATTGTTCAAGAAGGGTGACCTGCGCGATATCGGCAATCATCCCCCAATCTGATTGCTGTGTGCCATCTAAAAACTTTTTAGTCGAGCCGTCCTAAACAGAATTGACAGAACACTGGATGAAGGACAGAAATGTGAGCAAGCAGTGTTCCAAAGAGGATTTAGTACGATGGACCACATTCACACGGTAACACGGCTCATAGAAGTACCGCAAGAGTACAAAAGACCGCTCTGTCTCACTTTCATCGATTTACAGAAGGCCTTTAATTCAGCTGAGATAGAAGCACTCTTGGGAGCCCTTGATTGTCAAGGAGTTCTTACTCAGTACATAAAGATCCTTCGTGAGCTGTACAAAAATTTCACAACCAAGACATCACCATTTTACAACGATATTAACATTGACGTCAAAAGAGGAGTTAGGCAAGGCGACACCATTCCGCTAAAATTATTTACCGCCACCCTCCAGAACGTCATGCGAACTGGAATGGGACAATATGGGAGTGAAAATCGACGGTCGGCAGCTACAAAATCTTCGTTTTGCTAATGACATCGCCCTTATAACACCAACCATTGACCAGGCGGAACGTATGCTTGACGACTTTGATAAAGCCTGTGGAAAGATTGGTCTTCGACTAATTCTCACAAAAACGATGTTCATAAATAACGGATTGGTTTCGCATGCTCCATTCATGCTCAACGGAACGAATATCTCCGAATGCTCCAGTTATATCTATCTAGGTCGGGAAATCAATGTGATGAACGACCTAGCTCCAGAGCTGAGCAGAAGGAAATGAGCGGCTTGAGTAGCTTTCAAGAGCATAGAGGATGTAGTGAAGAGAACAAAGCACACCCGACTCCGTGCCCACCTTTTCGACTCAACGGTACTTCGTGCCCTAATGTATGCGTCAGGAACCTGGTCGCTGCGTAAGCAGGATGAAAGATCACTCAGCGTTATCGAACGCGCCGTCGAAAGGATGTTAACAGGAGTATCCCGGTCCGCACAAGTAAGGGATGTGATCCGAAGCTCCGATCTGCGTCAACGGTCAAAAATTAAAGATGCTATTCTGTACGCCAAACTGTCGAGGATAAGGTGGGCCGGACACGTAATGGATATGAATGACAACCGATGGACAAGAGCCGTTAGTGACTGGATTCCTCGGGATGTTAAACGCACTGCTGGAAGATCACCAACCCGATGGTCAATGGTCAGAGTTCTTTATAGAGAGCCTTGAAGGAAGATATGATGCTCGACGGGTCCCTAGAGCGAGCAGAACCCACTGGACTACTTTTGCACGTGACAGGAAAGAATGGAAGATTTACTGGCGTGTGCTCGAGCTACTCGACGATCAACGGAACTACAGCTGATACAGGTGATTCACTCCATGAGCGCTATATATGGGTATTCCAGCTTAATTCTTTGCCCTCATCATCGCATTTGAAAGTTTACATTTTATTCGTTTTGACATCACTACGCCGTTTCATAGTAGCTAGCGCTTGGCGTTCCTTAAAAGCGCAATGATTCAAGTTGAACGTCCAGTGTTGTGCAGAGACTAGTTGTTGTTTCCTATGTATGCAGATCATCTTGGTAGTTCCACTAAACTTAATCCATTGGAATGGAGCACCACAAATATGAAATAACCTCTCACAAATTCTATTAATTCTAATTCTATTTAAATTCTTAGGTGACCTTAACGATATAAACAACTGTTGCTCAATCTGCTTACCGTCTGTCGTCTGCCAACTTTTCACTCGAGTCGTCCTAGACAGGATTGACCGAGCATTGGACGAAGGACAGCCATGTGAGCACGCAGGGTTTCGAAGAGGATTTAGTGCGATGGACCACATCCACACGGTAACAAGGCTCACTGAAGTATCGCGAGAGTACAAAAGACCGCTCTCTCTCTCTCACTTTCATCGGTTGAAAAAAGGATTTTGACTTAGTCGAGATAGAAGCAGTCATGGAAGTCCTGGACAGTCAAGGAGCCCGTGCTCAGTGTATAAAGATTCTTCGCAAGCTGTAAGAACGTTTCACAGCAAAGATATCACATTCTATATCAATGTTAACATCGATTTCAAAAAAGAGTTGGGCAAGGTGATACCACGTCGTTAAAACGATTTAGTTCCGCCACCGAGAACATCATGCGAACACAGGAATGGTACAATATGAGGACGAAAATGGCTTAGGCAATTAAACCATAATCTTCGCTTTGCTGATGACAACGTTCTTTCAACACCGTACATTAGTCAGGTGGAGCGAATGTTTGCCGATTTTAATAACACCTAGGAAATGATTGGTCTTTGTCTGGATCCCACAAAAAGGACGTTTATGAGGTACGGATTGGCTTCGTGTACCCTTTTCACTCCCAACGGTAAGAATATCTTCGAATGCTGGAGTCCGTTGAGCGAGCAGAATCCACCGGACTACTTCTGCACGCGATAGGGAAAAGTGGTAGATTTACTGGAGTCCAGTCAAGATATTCCACTATGGACAGGACGACAGGTGATACAGGTGATGAAATACACCTTAATTTGCAGCGACGATTGAATAAAGAATAAATTAAAGCGTAGACACCGGGGCCTAAATCTGTGTAGCTGACCTATCTATTTGACCCATAATTTTTCTGCAAACTCGCGGCGAATGTTTGCCCACTCCTAAAATTCGGGCTTTCTATGAACCTTATCAGAGCGACTGAGATTACTGTTCTACATCATTAAGCTGTTCGGAAATTTCTACCTACAAAATTGTTTGACTTGTAGTTCGCTCAATTGTTGAGTTCAAGAGCTATCGAAATGCATGCTTTCACTGTAATTATATCCCTCCCTCTTCTTTTCGCATGGAGTTAGAAGAGTACCGTACTATAAGAGATTAAGGAAGAAGAGGGTTGCACTCTCAGTTCTCGAATGATACAACACAAATTCTTCGGAATGTGTCTATTATATGCGGTCTTCCCAAATCTTCTGATTGCTTATGAAACTCTAGAAGGATGGGTTTTCATGGATGGAAATTGGAACTATACAAGCCAACGAGTTGAATTCCTAAGATAAACAAAGTAATGGGCACGTGTTGCGGAGTGGTTATAAGTGACCGATAATGCACACGTTGTTGTAGGTTTCGTCCTGTATCCACGACTCGCCAAGCTATCCATCCAGCTTGGGTCTGTCAAATTGGTACCAGACCTGTCTAGGAGGATGGTAGCATTGACTTGATACATTGGCAGGCAAGCTCCTCTAACCGTGCACAACGAAGTCGAATGCACCCATTAAAAACTAATCAACACCGAGAGCTTTGCTTATAGAAGACTATGGCCTCGTTTCATTTTCCCTATTCACTTTATACACAAAGGATGTAGCAAACAGTCGTTACTCATAACGTCATCAAAGACTCATCGTAGAATATCAGTGTGCTTACCATCTTAACCCTTTTATTTACTGCCTTTTTCTTTTTAATGGCAGAGTATGTTGCGAAATATAACTCGTATATAATGCTGAGATATTTGCAAAACTCCAGACTGCAGGTGTATGCGGTGGGGAACGAACGCGCTCCATTGCCCTTTCTGGGGAGTAGCGCACTTCACCACCACACCATCCTTCGTTTTGCCTGTCTCTCAGCTAGTTCTATTGATTAAAAAGCAAATATCTCAGCATTATATACGAGTGTGCTTACCTTTCTATTTATTGTCTATTATTTTTTCATAGCAGGGTATTATGTGAAGCATAACTATAATGATGAGAAAAGATTTTTAAAATTTGGATCCCATGTAGCTTCGAAACAGCGTTGGCTCTTTCCTGGTGTTATCCACTGCACCACCGAGGCCCTTCACCCACCCAACATCCATTAAAAAAGGATAGAGCTTTCTGCGTTGACCAAGCCTTGAGCGATGCACCATGCAATCGACTTCATTACGCATTAAATTAAATTCAATAAATTAATTGGAGGTGATTAAATGCATACCTGGCCTTCACAACGATTCGCGGTGGTCTGCCGATATATCGAGCTAGTGCTGCTATCTTTCCAGACAAGTCTGGTGTCATTGCGCTGAACCCCAAGGGTCGGAGGGCTTGGTGAGCATGGCACAAGGAGATCGATCCTACTTGTATTACAAGCTTTCGTTGATAACCTATTCCTAGGTTCGTTAAGAACTTTGTTCGGCTAGGGTTTCTGCGCCTTCACCTTCCTTAGAGTCGAATTGATACGAGCTGATTGCCCACAGTTCTTCATTCCTCCTATGTGGTTCTTCGTGATCGCATCGAGTCGAATTCAATGGAGCACTTTTCTTTAATTTGTATATCTGGACAGGAGCTATAGGCTTCATTATACTACCTAGTGTACTGTTGGTGATACTAAACATTGTGTTCATAAAAGCATTTAAAGGGCTCAGAAAAGAAAGCTTCGTCTTCTAAGGTTGGTTTAATACAATATGATCGAATGCGGACGAAATCCTTATAATTTCTTTCGTCCATCTAGGTTACTGTAAAAGCTTCAGAAGCATTGACACTGGGTTACCAGTGTCAGCACCCCAATGATGAACAGTACATGATTAGAGAATTAATGTTCATTTTTGTAACATTTTCCGCCGAGTTTTTTGTTGACAAATTATTTAATTCTGTTGTTTAAAACAAAGAAAAGTGTGTAAGGGATGTTACACATGATATAATGAAGTGAAGTTTAATGCGCGTTAAGCAATGTATTCGAACTCACTCGGCAAAAAGAACAATGAGAAGGAAAGACTAAAAACACTATTGATCTTTGCATAAACACTTAGTCATTAATTTAGCGTGTCAATTGTCTTGAGAGTATTTTTTTTTAGGGAGAAACGGCCAGAAGAAGCAGCAGGACAACGAAACAGTAATTCTACCGGCATGATGCTAGTAGTCATTGCTTCTCTCTTTTTGGTAAGTTTCTCTCGACGGACGCTGTAACGAAAACTGATCTTCCAGATGTTGTGGAAGAGGAAATTCGCTACAAGTTCAACTCCGCGTGCGTTGACTGAAAGTACAACACCACTCATGCATTTTCCACGAGCATTAGCGTGAGCTCCGGGGAAGTAGGACAGCATGAAATGACGAACGATGTGAACATGGGCATGCAGTAAGGATAAAATGAACTGTAGCTTGCTAATAAACAGTAAAGGGAAAGCCGTGACGGAGACAGTAGTACAATCATCGTAGAAAAGTAGTCACAGCATCTGTGTTGGAGTAACAAAATCCCTAGGTGAATAAATAGGGGACGGTACTACAATAGTCAGCAATGCTTAAGTGATATTTATAACACCCAAATATGCTCCATCAAAAGTTAAAGGTTTATGCCAGATATTTTGAGTCGTAAGGGTATCGGCAGAGCATACCAGAGCCTCGCTCTTCTAGCCTGCTTCCTGCTTTTATTGGCGTCGTCTGGACATGCTCTCTCGTTTTAGCCACTTCTAATTCTCGTTCTTTTCACATACACTCGTCGCTTTACACATTTCCAGTCATCTTTGCTTCTCTCTCTTCTTTGTTGTTCATATCTCGTCCTCTCCTTTTCGATAACTTTCATCTTAGTTTCTTCTCTTTTGCTAATTTCAAAGCTTTAATGATTGGATTCCCTTTAAATATGGTCGGCAATAATCTAACCCTTTAATGTTTAGTTTTCGATCCTCCTCTAAGTTTCCCAAGCTAGTTTTCCCCCTCGCCATCGACTTTCACTCAAATTGTTTATTCCAGCCCAGTTTTCATATGTCGTTTTATGGAGTGGTCGCAGATGATTTTGATGAGATGCAGTAGAATTGTTAGACAGTTCATAAAAATTCTTTATACACCAGACAGCAACGCCTAGGTTATTAGAATTTCCATGACTGCTGCTGCATCATTTGAGAAAAAGGCCTATTTTACGTTGGTGAAAGTGGGACATGATCTCTTGTACTATGGTAGTACATAAATAAATTTCAATATGGCGTAAATATAATCTATCGTGCTGATTTCTTTTCAGAACTTCACTTCCTTGCATGACTACATTTCGTCCAGTGTCTTATTAATCTAGTTAAGAATGAGACGACGAAAGACCCTGTAGACGATGAGCAGCTGGATGATACTTTTCGATGTTTTGTAGGTTTGCCTTTACGTTAAAAAAATAGTCCTGCTGGATTTTTATTGGTTTGGAACCATGCATTCTGGCAGGTAAACAAGTAGATACCCGAGTCAGTGTGATAATGGCTGGTAGCAGCAACTTTGGAAATTTGGGTTTAATGGCATCTGAACTAGTTTGTGTAGGCTTCTCGAACTACGAACTAGCAAACCAACCATCGTGTGAAATTGGAAAGATCAGCGTAAAAAGTTTTACAACGTCATTCAGTGCTCTTCTAGGTGGAAATAACGTTTTGTCCAGGGACCAATTATCTTGGCCTTCTAACTAGCGGAATCTCGAAGGTTTTACCAATCCCAGGACTGGCCTTCCTTTAACTTCCGCAAAGATCAATAATTCACTGTTCCATTCATGAGAAAAGAGGAAATTATTACTAAATCCACAATATTGCTGAGATATTTGCAAAGCTCCGAACCGCAGGTGTCTGCGGTGGGGACCGAACACGGTATTGTCCTTTCCGGGGAGTAACGCGTTCACCGCCACACTATGCGGGTCCTTCGTTTCTCCTGTTTTTCAGATATTTCTATCGATCTCTGCCATCAGCAATCATACGTCAACGGGATTGATCTGGGGAGCTCACATGGGCATTGAACCCATTTAAGGTGAGGTTGTAGTTGAATTCACAATGCTTACTTTTTACTCTCCGGAAAGAACAATAGTTCGTTCCTTCCCTATCACAGACACCTGCGGTCCGGAGCTTTGCAAATATCTTAGCAATATTGTGGTTGTTTTTCGTTTAATACCCTACCGTAAAAATTATAGTAGGCAGAAAATAAAAAGTAAGCATTATCACTACATCATTTATTCATTCACGGTGATTGACGCTTCGGCGGTATTGCCTTCTTCAGAGCTCGGAACGGTCAAATTGACACGCAGTCCTCTCAAGCAAACATTCTTATTTAAAACACTTACTGTTCGGCGGAGCTCTGATTCTCCTCACCAAATGGCAAGGTTACAATAAACAAAACGGTTAGCGTTTAAGAGGAACGATTTTTTTGCGATTGAAAATTTATGCGTCAAATTTTATCTGCGCTTTTCGCGATTTAACAGTTTTATCTGCGTCAATTTACCTTTCGAGGATCTGAAGAGGGCGATGCAGTCGAATCATCAAGAAAAAAGTGAATTGTTGACCACTGCGGAGGTTAAAAGAAACTCAGCCCTGGGAACGGCAGTCAAAATCGTATAATTGAGAAGAAGGGTAATGAGCGCTGAATTATCTTCGTCAGAACAGCCTGTTCGAAATAATAGGGTGTACTATAGGAACATCCTGAATTTTCTTCTGACCTATATTAATATAGATCTAATCAGCATTGTCGTTGGAAACACTTGTTGTTAATGGGACGAGGCCAGTTTCACCATTAATATCGAGCAAGCCAAGCCTTTAAAACAGTGAACAACTTGCAAAGTAATAATGAAGTTGAGGGAAGTGCTTTGCAATAAAATGTCTTGAAAGCCGCAATGATGCTGAAATGTGAACAACACTAGTAACCCTTGTGAGTTTCGAGCCTGCGAATACTCTTTCCGAGGAATCACATGTTATTCGCTGCACCACCCAGGCTCTTGCTTTGCCTTTCTTACAGCTGGTTTTTGCCCCAAAGGTGCCAATAATAATTAACTTGATTCACTGGCAGCTTATGCTGGCCAAATTATTCTCATTAACAAGAGACTTGACAGCATTGTTACGGTAAAAAGATTGCTGGAAGAAAACCAAAGCAAGGGCTTAGATGGCGAAACGGATAATATTTGAGGCGCCGGGTAGGGCAGCCGTGGGTCCGGAGCCCTCTTTGGGTCCACAATGCAAATGGAGATGTTCTGCATGTCAGTGTGACCACAGTGATGCCCAACGATACCAGATCGGTCTCTGCTCACTTCGAAACCTCTAAAAAATTATTTGATGACATCAAAAATAACACCATTTTCTAAGCCTAAACATTAAGCCAGTATCTCAGTCAGCACTAAAATCTTTTAATATAAGAGCAGTTTGGACCAAGAACCAATTTTAGCGTTCAGTACTATTTTGAGCTGCTCTGTGGTTGTTAAGAAGCTTTTGCATAAAGTCGTTGTGATGCTCTAAAATGTTGCAGTAATTAGAAAAGTGCGTTTTGAAGGTTTAGTGAAACTTGACTATTTGTCGTACTTGAATGCATGGAAGCATACTAATCGATCTATGAAAATATCCTCCTTTTTCAATTTCATGGTGGCTGGGAATGCTGCTGGGTGCCGAACTGCGATGCGCAGCGGTGATCCATCCCAAGTAGTGTCTCCCAAGCTAAGGAGTCCAACTTTTCCAGCCACAAGCTTAACTAGTAAACCTTTGTCTCGAAAATCGCACTTTTCTCCATGAGTTCAAAGCTAGAAATAAAGCAACGATAGCTGCTCAAATATCAGTAAAGCAGGAGGCGAAAGAGGGTTTCCGGTTTCCTAGTGCACAATCCAGGGTTGTTTCGAATAGTTTTTGCTGGAGATGTTAATCTCTCTTAGCGACGAAAGCCGTGGACGCTCGTTATCAGTTGACAACGACCACGTGAAGTTGATAGTCGAAGCTTTCCGTTCAAGAACTTGTTGCGGTTAGCACGAAAACGGTGGTAGGAAATTCAGAACTCACGGTTTAATGATCAGAAGGTGATTGTGCTGATAAACTAGAAGTACGGTGGTAGCTAACATTTCAAGCCTTCGCGCTCTTCAGAGCTGCGATGATTCGAATCGTGTTTCCGCCGTGGCAGTTTCTTTTTGACATGCGAATTTTCACACCGTACAGTGTTCTATTCCATTACATCCAATTCGATGCGACTACAAAAACTCATACATGGAAAAGAATAACTGCTGTGAACATCTGAATACTTGCAGCTGTAAAAAGAAGTAGGTGCCGGAACGGCAGCCACGATAAAAGATTTTATAAAAACTTCTCGTTTTCTTTGTCACAGGAACAGTTTTAACTTATCTTACTTACTAACTTGGTACTTAAACGGCCCGTCCTCACTAGTTGTGTGGGCCCCAGCATATTCACCATTTTTCGGAGAATTGCTGGTTAAGCCATTGTAGTTCCCTGGAATTCCGAGGACAGCCTGGCCAAAGTCTGCCCCAGGTCTTCACCAACACAGATAGCCGCAGTTCTTGTGGATCGGAGGGAGATTTGCCACCATGCGACTTTGATACCAGGACGGTGGTGGATCCTGGTGTTTTAACTAATCAATACAGCAAAGTCTTAGTTACCCTTTTATTTTATTATTTATATTTTATTTGACTCGTTCTCAGGTCTACTGTACGGATCCCAGCACTTCTCACATTCAATTCGTTTCCTCGCATTCATTGTCCATGAAGGCCTTCTAACCTTACGTGTGGCTTCGGTAATTGCTTGAGGATTTTCATTTCATTTTGAATGTTGTAGAATGCTGGCCCAGCCGATTATTCCTCGAGTCCTGTGGTAGTCGGGCTGGAGCGTTCCCGATTGGATTGCCGATTTTTTTCCAGACAAGTTCGGCACAAGTTTTCCGTCCCCGTAGTGTTGATAGGCTTGGTTAGCCCAAAACAGAATCAAACTAGCACCAAGCTCGTGATTACGGGTATCTCTACCACTGTGCTATCCGTCCCCTTCTTAAATATTCTTGGCGGGATCAAATCGAATTCAGTTACCAAGTGTTAAATGAGCTGTCGTTCGCTATTGAGAGACAATAGAAAGAAGCCGGAAAGGCTGAAGAAGTGAGCACGCCATTAATTGTAGGAGGAAGTCTGTTCAGGGTTTCTTTTACGCAAAAGAAATGATCCGTTTCTCGATCGCACTATGGGATGCCATAAAAAATGGATCCTATTCGACCATCGACGACGTCAAGCAGTGATAGTGGGATGCGATGAAGTTCATAAACATTCTTCACAGCCGAATTTGCCTCAGAAGATTGCTATGGTGACAAAACAACTTAAGTCTTAGCAAAATGATCGCATAGAAACAGTAACGGATAAAACTGGAAAGCGAAAGAAGGATTGTCATGAATAAACCATACTAAACAAGAAAAGTGCTTTCTTTTCGAGCAACAACGCTCTACCACTCGTTCCATGACTAAGTCTGTAGAAGACAAACTAGTTCAGGAAAAAAAGTTTGCCTACCCCATGCGCTTAGAACCTCTAGCTAAACTCATCATCTAATCATCTTGAAGCACGTCGACAACTACTAGCAAGAAATGCCTTAGGCAACCAGCTTCCTACATAAAATGCCTTTGAATAATTCGTCACTTCCACGGCTTGGAAATCCTAGAGCGTCTGAAAAAATAAGTCTCGACCTTGTTGGAAGAAATTTGCGTATTTCAATGGCCCTTTTTTGATCAGCAAAATTATACATGAGCCAGTTTGTAGTTTTTCGAAGTTGCCGTCCAATCCTTTTCGCCAATCTCATTGCATCTTCCGACTGTAACCAAATGTAACTCATGTCATCGTGAACTTCGTTTATCACAACAAAACTATTGTAATCTATTTGCATATTTGCCAACAAAACTCAAATTTCATTATTCTGTAGCGATAAAATTCTGGTTTTTCGAACCCACAAAACTTATTCCTCTGCCTTATTTTTTCGTTGAGGCATGTATCCAGAATAGCATTGGGATTGAACGGGGAGAATTTCATTCACCTATCCCCTAACTTATCGGTAATGCTTTCTCTGCTGCTTTGCAGATTAAAACAAATTTTGTTTTCGGTATTGCCGAAGTTCGAATTTTTCATTGAATTCAAATAAGGAAAAGGGCTAGACCTCTTCTGAAATAGAATCCTTAGACGAAAATTTAAGAGAATCGACGAAAGAAGGGAATTGTTGTCATTATGTTGATTACTTCAAGCTATTGCTAGTTTATCGTACTACCTATAAATTAGATATTATCGTTACCTATGTTGCTGTTCTTTCTGTATTCGGTAAAGCCTTCCTAAGCCTGCTTGTCAGCTAATCGCAGGATTGTGCCGCCACATAAATTCCTACTTATCCTAATATTCCTCTATTCTCAAGGCAGAAAGTTTTATGTTGTCTAGAACAGCCGCAGCATATTGTAACGAAGTGCTGGGAACGCTTCCGTGCCGGTATCATGGGATTCCGGGGAAAATCATGGTCGGCTGGCATTCAATTTCAACATATGTGACGGGAAGATGATAGGTTCTCACAGTGGACTTGAATTAACATAAGAACTTAACCACTTCCTCGAATGATGCTCGCAGGACAACAAAGCAACAAGACGATGTGCTGAGATCCACACCCTCTTTGACGAGGAACCATCAAGTGTTCAAATTCTTTGTAACAGTTGGCCACATTTAAGTAGGTTACCAGATGTGACGCAAGACATTTTTATGAGATTTTATAGGACAATCGATTGCTGTTTAATGAACGAGTAACGAAGAAATGTTTAAATTTTACAAAGTCAAAAAATGGATAACGCAACTGCTCCAGTTCGTATGTCGAATGCTAATTAGAGGATACCTAATATGTCTTGTTTCGGAATATAAGAAGCAAATGAGGATTCAATTTGCTCACATACCTAGAACAAACCAGTTCAATTAAACAGGCAGCGCAGAAGGTACTACTTACTTCCACGCGAAACATGAGATGCGAACAGTCACTATGCCATAAGTTTTTGCTTCTATTCATGATACCTAGGACTTTTGGTTGCAGTTCACACTAACCTGATAACTAAACCAGCAAATTCTATTTCTTCGGAAACGTGAGCTACATGGCTGACATACCACTCACCTCAATGCATTTGGTGTCTCAAAACTGACTCCCTATTCAAGCAGTCTCAGATGATTAAGAACTTCGTGAAGGCCTTTTTCCACTAGATCGGTGTATCCACTGTTGCGATTGTATTGATTCCATTACTATTCTATATACCGTCCACGCATACAGCACCAGTACTTGAGCATGAGTACTTTTTTGCCAGCATTTCAACACCATTTGTTTTTCACAGCACACTATATGGTCTATATGTGAAGCATCTAACTCATGCGAAGTTGCGAAGTTTCAGGACGAGTATTCGTGGTTCCTCTGATGTTTGATTAGGTGTGATGTCAGGTTTCAGCCTAACAACTGTATTTCAACTTGTATTCTTTCTTGATAAGCTTGCACGAGGTTGATAAATATATTTATTTTCGGCCAACGTTTTGACGTCTTCGTCTTCCTCAGAGCCGATGATCCGAGTCGATGGTCCATGCTTGTTGTTCGTCTCGACGTTGCAGCTTCGCCTTCGTGTCGAGCCAGGTCTTCCTCAGTGAGCCATCTTCTCGAAGAGACTCGTGCAAGCTTATCAAGAAAGAATACATATTGATTAGTCACACCGAGGTTCAAGGAAAGTCGGTTTCGAAATGTATTTCAACTGTCTCGCATACCGATCACAACACCACTCTAACTGGAACAATCTCCGAAATACTGAGGTGAATCCAAAATCGTTAGCGAATGGTCTGATTTTAGTTGATGTAGACGCTAGAGTTGATGTTTAGCTATTAGTTCTTAAGCACCAAGTAGTGAGTAGAGTTCACGTGAGCGGTGATCGATCCATAAGACTGCTGTTTCCAGCCGTATACATTGTTAAAATTCGCAAGTTTCCAACATATGAAGTTTAGGAGGTTATCGTCAGGTTTACACCGAATTCTGATTATACGACGCACGTCCCACACTTAGAACCGAACAGCCCTTTCTCGAAATCATTCAAAAAAAAGAAACATTATTGTGCAGAATGCATGAAACCAAAAATGACGGCATTGCAATTTATCCCGTCATATGTTCTTTTCTTCTTAGAGAGCATTATGGAGAAACCCTCATGATTAAAGAGTTTGTGTGCGAGGTCTAGTGTGTGTTGGTCACAAGGAATGACGTCCGACTATTCATTTTGGTAACTTGGTTATCCGACTCAACTGAGAAACCCGGATTTCAGCACTGCTCTGCCCAACTTTTACAGTGGTTGTTCTGCAACAGAACAAAACAACTGCCGCGTCTCACCCACACTGCGAATGACCGCGTGCGTCGGCGACTCGCACGTCGATCGGGCGCGGACGACGATCGCACGCGGCGTTAGCGACGCGCCGGGCGACCAATCGACCCACTTCGATTGGAAGGGCCCGTCGGCTACCTGGCCAGAGCAGCCGGTCGCGCGATCAATCGATGAATTGCCGGCGCTGCGTGCTCGGCGCTCGTCACGGTCCGCTGTACGGACAATCTCGAGGGCGGGTGTTGACAGTCGCCGACCAACACATCCTCCTACTACACGTCTTACCCACGCACTGCAGAAATCACATTGACGAGCGGGGTGAAAAGCACCAATCTTCATTGAACCGCACATTTTGCTTCCAGCTAGTGGTTTATCCAAGTTCTTTATTTTCTCAGTTTATTTGCTTTTGGTGCAATACTTCTGCTCATGAGTGCTTTACACACGGACTCATTACTCTCTCTGAATCTCAATATCAGATCACCTTATCTTTCTGGACAATGTGAATATCATCGTAGCATTTAGAGGCTGATAGCTTTCCCAACTTTAGGACCACAAGGTTTTCCACTTAAAGTGACGACCGTAGCGAAAATTCCGAGGTCTTGTATACCGTGCTACTTTTTTCTACAGCCTTGGCATGTTGCAATGTGCTGGTTGCAGTGAATTTACTTATAGAAATGTTGCCGATCAAAGTACAGTTTCCCACTGTTGGAAGATAGTTCCGCAAAGATTACTCAAATTTCACACACGTTGATCTCTTTTCATAACCGTTTTCTCTTCGCTGTTAAGATTTTGTTGAGTACTATCTAGTGTTTGTGAGTACTCGTACCATTGTGCACATTTCATATGTATCGATTGTTCACATCATCACCAATGTCCTCTCTCGTAGTGTCGAAAGTTTTTAATCGAACCGTCTAATCGTTGAGAAGTGACAACCAATCCTCTGCATAACATCTCATATGTGGGTTACGCTGAGGTACGGTATTCTGTAGTGCCCATGTGTAGTTCTACAATGACAGGTAAAACAGATCCTTTATATCACCAAAAAGATTTCATTTATAACGTTATTGCTCAATTTCTGTTTATATTTCCTAATGTAAAGTGTGGAAAATCCTGGTATTAAGCTACCGATTACATTATTGGCAGGAGCAACTGTTTTTATTGCATTTAACCCTTAGGGTTTTGATCAAGTCTTCGTAATTGTTGCGTTTAACAGCATGTTTTCGCGAAATTTCTTCCTCACAGTGCACTTTTAGTTGACCAAACGTTCATAAATGCCCTTTGATCCAATATTCGCATTAGCAGGTTCCCCTCTGATCGCTGTTCTTATTGGATTTCTAGCTTCATTAACACAGTACGCACTAGACGTAATCCATTGTATAAATGCATGGTTAATGTGGGGTAGGCAAATTGGGCGAAGTACACTTCGTCCCGTGTACTTTTGTTAGACAGAGCTCTTTTTTCCTCAGTTTTTGTGTTCAGTCGATAGCCTGTCTAACATGGATGTTGTATCAGTCGGATCCAGCGAAAGCTACTCTGCAGTTAACAATTGACAAAAACCTTTTCAGACGGATTCATTGACCAGTAGTTTGACTTGTACTTACAAATTTTATTTCACGTGACATGACAACTATTTTTACGTGGTTCCCGTTGATGGGTGATTGCTGATGGCTTGATCGATAGAACTAGCTGAGAGACAGGCGAAGCGAAAGACCCGCATGGTGTGGTGGTGAAGTGCGCTGCTCCCCCGTAAGGACAATAGCGAGCGTTCGTTCCCCACGGCAGACACTTGCGCTCCGGAGTTTTGCAAATATCTCAACATCACTGAAGTTATTTTTATGTATCAGCATAGATGGGCGAGAATAGCGCAATAGTTAGCGATGCCGTCGACTAGGAACCAAAAGCGCTAGTTCGATCCTCCTCCAACGGTATCCTGTAATCCACGTGAGAACGACTTAGCCCGGCTATCTCCTAGATTATGAAGAAAATTGACTCGACCAGCATTGTATGACATCGGTATTCGTGTGGAAGATGAATTGCTCAAGCAGCAAGAGAAACAACACGCGAATGTTCGAAAAACGAATCGAATACAAGAAATGCTGGGATACGAAGAGTAGATGTGATGATGGGTCATGTGGAATTTTTCTATTTTATTTATTTTATGTGACCCTTCATCGCATCTACTGTACGAATCCCAGCACTTCTTGCATTCGATTCGTTTTCCTCGCATTCATCGTCTACAATGGTCTTCGAACGCTTCACATGTTGCTTCGTCTGCTACTTGTGCATCTTATCTTTTTTATGAATGTCGTACAATGCTTGACGAGCCGATTCTTCTTGCAATGCAGATAGCCGAGCTAAGGCGTTCCCAGGTGGAACTAACGCCTTATTTCATGATTGTTTGCTTCATCCAACCAGTGCAAAACTCCTTCCCATTTGATTTGTAATTGACTACTGTTTCACTAACAGCTATTATGAATAGTGGGTATCATACTATCGCGGTGGATATAATTAGTGCAGAAACACGCTCAATAGATGTTGTATGCTTGATACTTAATATTTGAATGGCCCATCCTCACTGATTGTGTGGGGCCTAGTGCTTAAGCTATTGCGGTTCCCTGGAATCCAGAGGTCAACCTGGCCAAAGTCTGCCTTAGGTCTTCACCTCCACAGGCAGTTGCAGCCCTTGTGGATCAGAGGGAGATTTACCACCATGCGACTAATTTGATGCCGGGACGATGGTGGATCCTGGTATTGGTTTAATCTTAGCTAGGCTTCGTGATGGAAACGCTGGCCTCCTACTCAGCTTAGGAGACCCTGCCAGGAGATGAATCCGCCGACCGTACAACGCAGTCGAGACTCAAGAACACCTCCCAGCCACGATGAGGCGGTAAACCGTTTGGTGAGATGTTGTATTACACTTTAAAATAACAACCATGTGGTTGTATGGTATGTGGTATATTATAATAGCGTGCGGTAAGTTGGAGCGTACACACGATGCAAACCCGTACAGCGGTAGAACAAAGTATTTTAAGATGCGCTTCTCCCCACTCTTTTACCTGTGGGGAAAACCAACAAATTCGTGACCGACATGAGATTAGAGATCGTCCTACGCAGCAGCCATGTAAAATTGCACGTCGAGCGTTGTGTGGTTAGCAGATAACCCTTGAAGCTAGTTTTCCGAGAACTGGAATTGATAACACGATTGCTGTTGTAGTTGAAAGTTTGGGAACCACACGGACTTACAGAAGAAACTTCACCATATTGTCTTATTATGTCTATACTTTTCATAGGAAGCTTCTCCAGTTTTAAATTGCTCTGTATTTCAAGTTGTCAATCAATTGATAATGAAACTAAGATTTTGGAAAATTCTTACGCCATCGTGGTGTTCGAAAAAAATAACATTATGTTTGGAACGTGTCATGTCCTGCTGGACGAAGTCTCACTTCTTCAGGAGCCTTTGTGTTTAAAATGCCAGCGTTGATAAAAAAAGGAACCAGAACACATTAGATTCGCGGACTCCAGAGAACCAGAATTTCATTGTTGTAAAATATGAGGACTTGTATCTCTTAGACGAGGGTCTTTGCATTCTAATGGTTTCCATTCCGATTTTTAATATCAAGACGTAATATTCGCTAAGTGTGTATCTGCAACATAGAACAGATGCTGATGCCCTTAGAGGCATCCTCACTGTGGGGGAATCTTTGCTATTCCAGTTGCTTTGCAGCAGAATTGTTTTAATCATGTGAGAAATTTCTCCTATCATAATCCTATTCACTGATAAAACATATGGTTTCCCCGGCTTCTAGTAGTTAGCTTGAAATATTATCTCGTTTTTTTCCACTAATTGCCCACCTCTACCCTTTAAACTAATTTCATTAGTTACGATTCAATTAACTTAAACACGAACAGTAAATTCGCTCTTGCCGTTGGTGGATTGTTCTTGCGCCAAGGACACGGATGGAGTATCATGTAGGCTTTGTTGAAGTAGACGGGTACTTCATTATTGTTTAATAGATCCCGAACCGCCTCTCATTGATTCGCAGTCACTAGTTGAAAATTTCCACCGGAATCAAAGTGCAGAATAAAATCCGCACACATTTGCAGGCAAACCAATGTGCACATGTATGAATATGATCGCGTATAAACGAAATGTATAAATTAATCGCAGAAGAGATAGAACTCTATCAATAGATCCACCTGCATCTCAGGAACATGTTCGTTTTTGATCCGCGTTTAACCCATCGATCTCCTACTTGGAAATGTAGGAAGGTTCGCTAGGTTTCAATACTCAGTGCCCAAGATCGTTGACGTAAAGGGTATTCGTTATTACTCGAATATGTTAATATACAGTTGATTTCTTTTTTAAGTTGCCATGTTTACAGTAGAATGGTGGGAATCTAATGATTTGGCAACAACACTGATTTTGAGTAAAAACAAGTTAGACTTTCTTCTTCCTAAGTTGGTAAAATTGTTTACAACTACTCTCACAGACGCCATAAGAGAAATAGAACGGGATAACGTGGCAGTTAGAAGTATTCATCGACGAGTACATCATCTTCGCTTTGCCAGTGATATCATTCTTAAAACATCAAAAATTAAGGAGGTCGGCCGAATTCTTATCGATTTCGGCAACCTCTTTGGAATGATCGGTCTTTGATGGAACATTTCGAAGGCAGTACATGTGAAAACCCTATTTCTTCTGTTATCCTATTCGCACTAGACGGAATGGATGTTTCCAAATGCTACAGATGTGCATATTTGTCTCGAGATAACCTGATGAACGACTTAGATGATGAGCTGGTTAGAACGAAGTGAGCTTATTGGAAGCTTCGCTTCTACTATTCGTGCCTTATCGTATGCGTGGGAAATCTGGATGCTATATGCGAAGGATGAAAGGTCAGTTAGCCTTGTAACCGGACACGTTATCGTGACGACGATGAAGGGAGTATACCACCTAAGTTAGAGGTAGATTCTGAGGTTTCGCCAGACGCAAGCGACTAAAGATCAAGGACCAAAACTCTCTGTCTACTCTAAAAAAATTTTGCAAAACCAGGTCGGTCGGGCACGTGATGCGCCCTAACGACAACATTCGGACAAGAGCCGTCACTGGTTGGTTCTTCGGGATATCAAACGCACAGCAGTAAGACCACCGACGCGAGTGTCACATTTATTTACAGTGATCCTAGAAGTAAAACGTTGTGCTGAACGAGTCACTAGAGCGAACAGATTTTATTGAGTTAGTACGCGAGACGGATAACTGGATACATTGCCGGAGGGCGCTCGATTCACTCGATGATGAACAGGCGTACAGTTGGCACAGGATGTTTGTAGTCTCAACTCAAAGGAAGATTAGTAGAGGTTGAGAATTGTCCAGTACTACCAGGACAAGATGTAATACTTAGTTCGCTTATGTATATAATATTGCATTAGCTTTTGGTCGTCACGGTAATTATTTCTATTCAAGTACTTCTTAGGGTTCGGAACGAAACTGGGTCTTTCAAAATGAACCTTACATTGTACGTTTAAGAGAGAAGCAATTAGATTTTAAAATAATTGAAAACTAATAAACTCTTATAATTATCAAATGATTGCACAGGACACCAGCGGTTATTTGTTAATTCGTCTTGAGTGGTGTGTTTATGATCTTTTCAAAAGATATCACATACACGGTGGTCTGTTGCGTCTTGTACTATACTGAAGTGTTTTCCAGCATCGGCTTTGTGTTAAGTTCTGCACTGTTCAATAAGTCCATGTTTTTTTTCTTGAGCAGACACGAGATTGTTTATAACGAGATTTGGCTGATTTTCCGACGCTTTCGCCTTCTTCAGAGAGCGGAAAGGTCAAATTTGAACACACAGTCTATTCAGCCCACACTAAAGTACTAAGATGTATTAACACATGGCGTCAGACATACACTGATCCCAATTCAATGGTATTGAAATAGTGGCTGTTTTTAAATTTACACCAGCAGATCTCTAGCGCAACAGACCTTCTTAATTGAAATGAAAACCGCTAGAGTTAACACACGACAACAGGCATGCAAGATTTTCGTGAATTAATTTGAAAATGGAATTGTTCCATTGATCACGCAGGTCCAGCTAAACACGGCGTTGTTCGGCAGTGTACTAGCAGTTGTTAGTTAGTATTGGCTGCTGCGATGCTTATGTTGAGGAGTTCAAAAATTTAGTTCTTTTCGGGTTTTTGAGTTTTTTCGTTGTAAACGTACCTAAAATTAAAAGAAGATTTATAAAAGTTGTGTATATGGGCGGCTATTTCGCAACTTCCCAGCCGCTTCATTCGATCGAGAAAATACCATCAGTTGTCGAAAAACCGATATGAATCGTCTCACGTCTACAGCGTTTTAAAGCATTCTTGTCTTAGTTCTTTCCCGTACCAACCTTTTTTTGCACCAGATTTCCATATCCCATATGTGCATATTTTATGAAATTTAGCGCTTGGTTTACTTTTCTGAGTTACAACGCTGATGATATCGCGATGGAAATACTTATTTGTTCCATAAAATATGCACGACCATATGCAGATAAGTAGACGTTGGAAGACTGAAGGCTTATAACTGGTAACATTGCTAGTATGGTGCTCCTGTAAATCTTTTCTTTCTCAGTGACGATGTTTATAGCAGTTGTATACCTATTTATTCGGAAAGTTGTACTCTAGAAAACAATTGTAGCGTTGATAGTTTTCATGTTTAACGATGCCGTTGTCGGCTAAATCAATATTTTGTTTGTTTCTGAAAGATTAGCAAAATTACTGCAGTGATGATAATCATTGTAGAAATCAGCGATTCGTTCGCCAAAGTGCTAGGCGACTTTTATTTGAGATGACAGTGGTTTTAGGGTTGGAAAATATGTTCCACACGAAAAGAAGATACCTGATTTTTGTCGTCCGTTGATCAGTCATGTTTGTTTATTAAGACCATTTTGCAGATGCTAAGCGGAAAGTACATATAGCAGCTGTTTTTAAGTGCACTCGTACTTTTTGCACCGTATCGTTTCGATGTCTGTGAACAGCTTTCGAATACGACCTCGTGTTTTATTGGTGTTCTTATAAATTATTAGCAACCACTCGCTAGCCTGTACTATCGTGAAGTGTGTATTAAAATGAGATTTAGCACATCTAGAATTTCATCAACACATGCAGCAGTAGGCCTGATTTTTTTGTGACGCCCAGATGAATCATCCAATTTTTCACCGTAGGCGGTGTTCACTGAAGAATTTGTCAGAGGAATGCTTTTCTTGAAAGTCGTTTACTTGAGAGAATAGCGGGCCATCTGTGCCAGAATATCTGTGTCTAATGAGGTATCGATGGAATTGAAAAAGTGCAGTAAATAAACTCTACGAAAAAAATAATTAATCGGTAAAAATGTACATTCAAATCAATGCGTGTGGGCTATCGTCTCCACAAACGTCCACATATCTACACATACGATCTCTTATGTTTCAATTAAATATGGAGAGTATGCTATTCTTCAAACTAACTCCAACCCTGGAAGTGTGAATAGTGCGTTGGAAGCGTATATATATATATATATATATATATATATATATATA
>UYYA01005133.1:0-15540 GCA_900624975.1 Angiostrongylus costaricensis | reverse complement strand
TATATATATATATATATATATATATATATATATATATATATATATATATGCAACGCATGTATATATGTGTGTAGTTTAGCACATAGAACATTCCATTTCAAATAAGTTATGCGCAAGCTTGACATAGCTATGATATGGACCCGAAAATCGATGTATAGTCAAGTCCACTACTCTTCCTAGTTTTACTGCGTTGTAGTTTGTATGCTGTACTGGCATGGTATCCAGTTTTATGAGCAGGACCTCGGTGAACGTAGTCACATCGCCATTTGCATAGTGGTACAGTAACTTTTTCGTTCGGTATCGTTTCACTGTGCTGCAGACCACCCACTGTGCATAAGTTGAATAACGACGCCGGTCTTCCTTTCCATGCACAACAATTCGCTGATCTTACAAAAATGTAGATAACCGTTAGTGGAAAAGTAGGATGTGGAGTTCTGATCGACTGGCACTTGGCTTCGCACGGTGTAGGTGGATTGGTGGATCACCTATGGATTTAGTATGCATTTCATTGAGCAAAACTTAAAATACCAGCGTGTTTTAGTTGAATTTTCATCCCATTTTGTTATGATTTCTAAGCAGGGTTATGGGAAAGGACAACAGTGATATGGCCACTTGAAATGGGATATGTTGCTCCAACCGTGTTTGATTCTCGGCAAAGAAGATCCACATTCTCCAATCCAGATTCACTACACAGCAAAATAACGATAACTGAAGTTTCTTGAAGTTGAACGAAAATTTATTAGGAACTAATAGAATTTCGGATATATCGGTTTCCTATTAATAGCCACGTTTTTAAGCATGGCCTACACTGAGCTATAAATTCGCATTATTTTCAGTCCAATGATTATTTTTCTTGGGAACAATCACAGTTCCATTTAGTAACTAATTTCTAAGAAACAAATGGAAATTATCGCATGTACTCATATTACATCAAAAAGAAGAACTTGCTAGTATATGGTGTCGTTATCCTATGAAATGATTTGCTTTCGTGCGTTTTCTTTGCTATGATGTAATCAAACTTCAGCCCTTCCGAGTCGCTTCGGTAGGAAATTACTAAGACAATTGATCTGAACTGGTGCTATATGAAATCACGACGAACAATCGTAAAGACTTGGAGTTATGTGTTCATTGAAGTGTGTTGTTTAATGCTGTTAATGTAAAAACGGATTGCTCTGATGCGTACGAAGTGTACTGTTTCACGGATATTGTTTACTTTTGTGAATGATCGTCTGCACAAATAGTAGTGCATTTATTGTGACTCTATTCAGCTAAAATGTCGGAGCGACGTATCGACGTAAATCGTACCAACTATTCCGTAATCGACAACGAGTTTGGCAATATGAGAGATCGTTTCGAACAGGAGATGCGTCGCGTCGAGGACGAAATGAAACGGCTTCGCTCCGAATTCGAAGGTAAACGTGTTTGTTTCCGAAGTAAGCGAGCAAGAGCGGGAGCGAAGACCCGTTCTCCGATTTCCGCCGGCGCTTCGGCCGCCACGTTGCCGTCCACATCCACGTCTGGGAGGGGGCCGCGCCTCCAAAGAGCAAATGCGAAAGTCGATAACTCCGCAGCACGGGAGCACGACAGTTGTGCGCGTTCGAAACGTTCAGGCGACGTGCATTTCCACTTGCGATCTTCACGCGATCTCTGTGGATCGATCGGATGACCTCATTATCGTTAACCATCGCGCGACGACGTGACCTCTATAGGGGTCATACTACACGAAATTAATTCTTAAAACTTGCAACCTTAAGCCCACATATCTTCGCTCACAGTGGGTTTTATTAATTGTTCTGAAAACTTAAAAGGTGCCGAATTTCGCCTACGGGAAAAATCTTTTTGTTTTGCCACCATGAAATCCTAATTTTCTGTAGCCTAGAGCATATGTTCCTTCCATTTTGTTGCTTCAGTTTTTCAATTTCGAACACGAAAGCAAACGAACAAGCGGGATTTCGTCTAGTACGACATTCTCCAATGTATCACTCATGTTTTCAGCTGTTGCTGTCCCGTTAGAGATTCTAAAACTTGTAAATTTAATTTTCTGTCCATTGAAAATCCTGATTCTAAACGTATTGAAATTTAAAAGGACGCCATTTCAGAATTACATATACGATTTGGGCACTAAATCAAAGTCTCTTCTATGCATTTATAAAGTTCTGACCTTTAGAAATGCTTCATTCATAAATTATCGTCGAGAAACCAGCTTCGTCGCGAAAGAGCTCAAGCACTCCCATTGGCGGCGGTTCGTGGCATCCAAAACCAACGCTGATTCAGCGATCGTGCAGTAGATACGCACAGAGCTCCTACCCACTGTCAGTTAATTCCAAACTAGTATGCGCTTCCTTTCGTTTTCTGTCCGTATTGAAAAATGCGAAACGAAAAAATGACGTGAGTTTACGAACTGACAGAGCGTTCAGATTCGTTTGAATCACCGTCATTAAGTTTTGAATATTATCCACATTCTTGAATTTGATGTGGTGCGATTAAACAAAGTATTCTTTTCGCAGTGGATGATTTATTTTTTAAAATAAACTTAGTCCATTAGTTTTCTTATTTGTGCAGTGAAAATCGACAAGTTAAAAAGTATGGCTTTTATTCCCACCATAGATTGTACAAGTTGAACTTTTTTTTTTTGATAGGATAAATTCACTGTCAATAACTAACGGGTCCGATTCTGCATTGGTTTTTTGTTTCGTCTGTACTTTGCATAAATATATTTTGCCCTAGCATTGCATAGATGCACCTTCAATTCAGGGTATATCTGGGTTTTATCCAAGCACACAACTTGTAGCTGCTCACCGCATGGAGTACAAATTCTGTTCCTCAATTTCATATATCAATTCATGTCAGGCTACAGACCGGGCGGTCCACCATCTGCTCTCTCGAATCAGGCGTACAACTCGTCCCATTCCACTCATCACGAGTCCCGTCGACAAGAAGGTTTTGGCGCTCCTCCGCCTCCGTCGTCATTCGGTTAGTTGTAGACGTTTCATACGCTGCTCGTACTAGCGGGTAGTGGCTAGTGGATGTATGTTGGGAGATGTAGATTCCTCTGTAAAAGCTGTTTTGAGCATTATTTTTTGACAGATACAAATTTGTTGCGCTAACTTTTTGTTTTTCTCTACTTGTGAATTGAATAGCCTAGAACTGGGAAGCATCCGTGAATATATACTGCTGTGGTGTTCTCGAGACATTTATGCTCAAATACTGACGGTTTTTTTTGCGTTAACAGTGTGCCTTTAGGTCGCTGTGATTTAATGTCCCGCCCCACATACGACCCATATCTGGATAATCTCAAGAGTCCTTTGATTAAAGATGAGAGTGATGGTAAAACTCTTCGACTCAGGTTAGCTTCTAGTTATTTTTTGCAAATTGTATTCCGTAAGGGAAATTTAATCTCAGACGAAGAGCAAAGGTTAAACGATGTTCTAGATTCGACGTCGCACAGTATAAACCCGAAGAGGTAACTGTGAAGACCATCGACAACCGTCTTCTTGTTCATGCGAAACATGAGGAGAAAACGCCACAGCGTACAGTATTCAGAGAGTACAATCAGGTACAGGTTAACGTCATTGACATGCTTTTATTGTTCTTTCTTTTTCTGACAAAGTTGTTTTTCCGACACCTGGTAAGGGAGCAGCATCGCGCTTCGTTCCCATCATAGTAGGCAGGTAGAATTCAAGGTTAAAATGTGTATTGTAACAAGATAATTTGTTAAGCCTATGTTTCTTCCGAAAAATGCGTAGCAGACTGCAAAATGCATTGTGTTGTAACCGTCAGAGAAACGAAAAAAAAAACGCCTAATTCATGGACAGAGTGAATACTGGTCGATTAGTTCGTCCTTTATTGTCGCAATGCGGGAATTTTGGATTCTTCACAAATCAACTACAAACTTGCTAGGTAGACCTAAGTAAGGGATGAGAGTTAACGTTAACTAGTACGGAGTAAGTTTTCTAATAAATCGGTAGTGGAATTGAGAGTGAGCGCACTGCTTACAAAGGATGTGAGAATTATGCTGTTAACAGCAGAAAGAGAAAGGAAAGAGTGATAAATTATTGGGAAAAAATAATCCTTACATACTGTTCTGAGTCTTCCGCGGACGAAGTCATTCGTCAGTAAGTCGTGAAATCCCTCTAGTAAGTTAGAGATGCAATAGTCGTAGAGGATAATAGTATAGTGCATTAGGCGTCTATTAATCCGTGAGGAATAAGCTGTGTTTTTCATTTCACCAAGCATGGTCAGAAGTAATTTAATGCATATTTGCACTATACAGTGACTTGTGATTATCTACCAATTATTAAGTCATTCCTGCTATTCCCCCAGATAAATCTGGTACCAATTTCCCGACACCGAAAGGAAAACTTGATGAACCGGGGGGCGAGATCAAACCAACAACCACGTGTGTATCGCAGGGACCTCTGCGTCTGGACAAAGAAGAGAAATTTTGATAACGTCTGTTCGAGTCTGTTGTAGGAACGTTTCAATATTTTACGAAATCAGTACCAATCTTGTCACTTAGCATAGGCCGAGTAAATTCATTCTACACTGGAAGCATATCGTGTAAAGCAGTACACAACCAATAAATGAACTGTGTGACAGAGAGAAAAAGAGAGGTTCTAAAATTGTATATGACTTCGTTATCAATCGACTCTCTCGTTGAGAAAATCCTCTCACTTTCATAGTTCCGTTGAAACTTCACATTTATCAGTTGTACTTGTTTGTCTTCGTTCAGGAATTTCTTCTACCACGTGGAACTAATCCTGAGCAAATTTCCTCTACTCTATCCACAGATGGTGTGCTCACCGTTGAAGCTCCACTCCCACATCTAGCCATTCAACAGTAAAATGGAGTACAACCACTAGGAAATTCTGTACGATCGGAAGTATTCGAATCACAAATTCAAATTTCTCCTAATACTTTGAATCATCGTTTACGATGGTGTTTGCTTTAGTGCCTGTTGTAGTGTCAAGAATGTTATTTCTATTCACCGGTCCTTCAAAACATCGAGTTACGTATACTACTAGTTCTTTGGAACGGTTTTAACTGAACAACCATCACCTTGTGCATGTGTGTCAGAATGTTGAATTCCACTTCTAATGTGGCAATGTAAGCCCTTGTTCGTGGATACACCGATCTTCGGTGACCAATGCGGTCTATTTTTGTAACACTGTGGTATCCATTGATTATAACAAATTTATTTCTATAGAATTGCTTAAAATAGAGGCTATGGAAATACAAATCTATTCTAGATAGCTGGTTTTCACTGTTTTATATCAGCGGCTCTGACCCAAGACCAATTTTACCAGATTATAATGAACACTTAATATTACCGGTTAGAATTCGTAACGAGTATATCTATGAAAGAAACGACGAACCGTCGGAATGCCACAAATAGTTAACAGTAGGTGATACGTCAAGTGCCTTCACGTGAAAATGTCATTGTGAGTAGAAAGGAGTGCTAAGCTAGTGAGTGTAACTGAAATATCTGAGGAATCATCCTCATAATTCTTAGGATATCTCGAACTGCAACGTTAAACGATGCAAAGAATAGACGTTCACAATGCTCCAATCGGGTCAGAGGCTGTAACTGCGAATCTATGACTTGCTAAACACAAAAGAGGATCGAATCTAAAACCAGTGAACTTTACTATACCTTGCAGTGCTGGTGCAGTAAGTGACTAGATAAATAGCTTCTGGTTAGAGTTTGATGAGTTACAAATTCAGAGAGAAGGCGAGAGCAACCGGCTGAAAGTTAAGTAGTTTGAATACACCCATTCTTTGTTCCTAAACGATATTCAATAAAATCACCTTGTGGTCACCGGTGCAAATATCTCTACCAAATGAAGAGTAGCTGGGGTTTCCTTTCTTCACTATTGTAAATGCACGGGCATTCATCAGAACACGATCACACCACGCGGGAGCGCGAGTCTTCATCATCACCTCCGAGTCCTCAGGATCCTCACTCCATGGATAACTGGAAGTTGTCATGTTCTTCAAACGATCACATACGTTAACATGAGAATACTTCACGAAGAGGACTTTTTTTTAACTTACCGCACACCTTCAGGAAGATTTACATGGATTAGTCTTGAATAAATAACTTAATAGTTTTCTAAATAAATTGAAAGAACTACGACCAACTGAAATTCTATGCCAAAAGTTATGTACTACCACGACAGGACCGGGGAAAGAACATTGTGGGAAGATTCACAGTACTTGCTGACTTTCGGAAAAACACATTCATGTTTTAATTGAGGATAAATTGGATGTGCACAGCATTGTACGATCCTTTAAGATGCAAATGAACTGTTTCCATTCTCCACTTCCAAATAAGACTTTTCGAAAATGTCAAAGTTAGACGCAAAAAGCGTCACCATCCACAAACGGTGTTGAACTACAACTGGATGTTGCGGTCTAAAAAACTGACCAAAGTTCCATTTGTTTTCGAATGTCAATGTTAGAGACACACGTTTACGCGATGCAATGTCCAGAATACTAAATAGGCCTAAACTACGAACGGCGATGCTGCGCGATTTAACCGATGTGGTCGCAGCAAATAACCGGATGTCGCACTCATAATGAAATGCATAGTGATTGAGAATAAACAGTGAAAGGCTGCTGCTTTGTCTCATTAGAAGGATAAAGGATAAAGCTCTCGGCGTCGATCAATCCATAGGGATGCGCCATGTATTCGACTTCATTAAGCATCGTTTGGAGATGATTGAATGCATATATAGCCTTTACAATGACTAGCGGTTGACTACCGATGTATCGAGCTAGTGCTACTATCCTCTCAGACAATTCTGCTATCAATCTGCCGATCCCGGAGGGATAGAAGACTTTGTGGGCCAGGGGTGCGGGGGTCGATTGCCGGGAATCGATCGCATGTGTGCCTCCGCCTCCAATCACAGTCTAACACGCCTTCATTTTTCCTTTTACTCCCAAATTTAAAGCCATTTTTAACCATCCTACGTTCTAAAGTTTACGTTCCAATAACCAGGATGTTCTTTATGCTAATTTTCTGAACTGTTTGCCTTGCAAGAAAAAAGGCAACGTACCCAAATGATGAGAAAATGAGTAAAAGCATGCATAAAAATAAGGAAAGGGAATGTCAAACTCAGCAAACGGGCCTTGAAAAATTGTGAAATCTTGTGAAAGTCTCTCACGTTGGTGGGAAATTGATCGGAAGTTCGTGCAACTGCTTGAAGTTTTTCGTCTCACAATCATCTTCCAGATAAGACTTCCAATCATCCAATAATTTTTTATGATTGAAATAATCGAATCGCTTCTTCTCAATTCGCAGAACACAACTAAAAAACACAAGTAAAATAGAAGTTTTGCAAATGCTAAAATCTCTAGGACTGTGGGAAACTAAAGGCCAAATACTGATATGGTGATAAAAATAGTCGTCGTTGCTTAAATATTTTCGAAAGAACATTAAAAACAGTGATGCTAATGATACTGGCCGATAGAAAACTATCTGAGAGACAAGCGAAACGAAGGACCCGCATGGTATGGTGGTAAACGCGTCAGAACCTGGAAAGGGGAATAGCGCGTTTGAACATCTCAGCATTATTATGGTTATTGAAAACAGTGTCTAAACGTCAAGCGATATATTCCCTCAACAAAATATTTCCTGGATTCACAAATAATAGTGTATAAATAAATTGTTCTAACCCGCTATTCACGTCGTCTTCAGCTTCTCTGCGAAACTCGATGGCAGAGACGGTTTTTCGAAGGTGATCAGATATGGGTGTGATTGTGCTTGTCTGTAGACCATCAGCCATTGATCCATGCTGTTCATCTAGCGGATGTAGTGATGCTCTCTCTGTCAAACGCTGCAATTCTTATAATAAGCTTTGTAAAGCAAAACATATTCCATTGTTTGGAAAATAACCTCGGATTTTCCGCACTTGGGCACTTCATCTTTGAACAAAACTTTCTGCTCTTGCACTGATATGCCAAATATACCTAATGTATATTATCTATCATATAAGGCGCATATTTCGCTTCACATGCTTGAACCACTGTATTTCCTATGCCAATTTGTGCTTACTTTAGGCTCATGAGACAAAAAAAGTTTATTTTGTTCTTGAATACGGAGTTGTTAACGAGTGGTGTAAACATAATTTCAACTTGTTATTTACTGCCTACGCTTCTTTAATGGCAGGGTATATTGCGAAATATAGCTTCAATGATGCTGAGATATTTGCAAAACTCCGGACAGCAGGTGTATACGGTGGGAACGGACGCGCTATTGTCCTTTCCGGGGAGTAACGCGTTCACCACCACACCATGCGGGTCCTTCGTTTCGCCTGTCTCTCAGCTAGTTAGTTCTATTGATCTTTTGCCATCAGCAATCACCCATCAGCAAGATTGATGTCGGGGGCTCAAATCGAAAAATTCTGCAAATAACTCAGCATCACTGAATTTATATTTCGCAATATACCCTGCCATTAAAAAAGAGTAAGCAGCAAATAATGAGTTGAAATTGTGATTATAACTACAGCCTCAGCTTAACTGGGTTCGTTGCCGAATTGGGCCCCAGATCAATCCCGCTGACGGGTGATTACTGTGGCAAAGATCGACAGAACTAGCTGAGAGACAGGCGAAACGAAGGAGCCGCATGGTGCGGTGGTGAACGCGTTACTCCCCGAAAAGGACAATAGAGCGTTCGTTCCCCACCGCCTACACCTGCTGTCCGAAGTTTTGCAAATATCTCAGCATCATTGAATGGTGTAAAGTTTGTATCAACAATTTTGTGCCAGAAATAAACAAATAAACAGACATATAAACAAAGCGTATAGATACAAGGAACACAGACAAACAAACACACACACATGTATGCATGCGTACATACAAAGTATTTCGAACTCTACATATGTATATATATATATGTACATATGCATATATATGTACATACATATATACAAGCCATAGTCAAAACTAAACGGAAAACGTGGACAAACAGTTGAGAATCTGGTATAGAATGAACTGAAGTAACAAGGAGGTCTCTACTGTGCAATAAGACAAGCGCTTTTCTGCGTAGCAAAAATCCATTCGTTCCTCTAACACACTGTGACGTTCGAACGAAGGAAGGATTCTATACGATAATCGATGGCATTCTATGAAATGTCTGGGAACAGATGAAGTACAGAAACACTTGTTCTGTGGTAAACTGACGGAACTATACTGCTTGACAGGGATCCGTACGAAGGCGCTAGATTAAAAATTTATCACGAGGGCACTGGAAGAAAAACAACCCAGAACGGCAATGCCGGTGACCAGCACAGAACTATAAAAAGAAACAATATTGATATACACCAGCACCCCCCATTATTGACTTTGTAAAAGTTGAAATAACTAAAATCCGAAATCAACCTCACTGATAGGACCGATTTCGTAATTCACTTTTTCAAACACACGAATTCACGACTGCTTGGAAATCCATTAACAGCCAAGCCGTTGGTGAAAATGATTTTACGAAAGTCGCACGATCGAACCATAAACCACAGAACCACAGAATTTCAACGCGATGAACAGGTAGACTTTTATGTCGGTGGGAAAGATATGGATGTTAGTGGCTTCCACATGGTTTCATACAGCTTACCATGAGAAAATATGGTTGGATTTAAGGCTGCAGGTTCACTACCGAGATTATTGAGTATTTTCCGAACGAAGTAAGATCGCCGTAATAAATACTCACATTAAGAAATGAAGGGCAATCAAGTCGAAAATTGAGGTCTCCAAAAATGAATCGAAAAGGAGAACACACACCATCGGAACGTGTTAGCTGGTCCAACACGTAGTCAAGAGCCCGTTTTCTATTGGAACTGTACAAAAGAGGATTCTAAAACGACTTTTCATGTGGAAAGCTTCTTGTCATTGCAAAAAAAAAGAGGAAAAAGAAACCACAGAATTACAGAATCTTATCTCTGCTCACCTCATGAATCAGAGCTAGATTTGACTCATCGTGGAAAAGATGCACATTGACAAAATCGAACGTTCTATAACAACTAATTTACTTCATGAAGAATTGAAAAGTAGCCTACACCACATATTGATGGCCATATAATTAGTGTACTATAAGGAAATCTAACACCTCAAAGCTTCTTGGAAAACTACCGATGAACTAACTTCACCAAGTACACTGTGCAGTTATAATTTAAATACACTTACGAGTTGTTTACTTTCCAGCGCGTCTGCATATATCCCTTACGGCCCCACTTGATGGTGGGCCAGAAATGCTTTGGGAACTTCTTTTTGACAATAACAGGAGAGTCCTCCAGACCATCGACCGAAATATGCAATCCTTTTTCCACAGCTACATATGACCTCGTTGCGAAATTAAACTGTGATATTGCCCCAATAGATGCATCACGAATCAACATAACAGATCCTAAGGCCTGAAAAATCAAGATGTCGAGAAAATTGTGCATAAATAAGTACACAGTCCTATGTCAATCTTCAAAAAAGACCACAATATGTCATTAGATTGCGATTTTAAGACTGTACCATAAGAAACTTCCGGATAGGATTCCATGAACAGAACAGAGCAAACCCTAATGATAAGTATATGAAGATAAGGAAGGATGAAACAGGCTGACCGTAAAAGTGGGCGCCTCATGCTCTAAATCGAGATAAGCTCGCACGGTAGGATATCTCGGCAGTCGTAGCGCTAACTCCTCAATAAGCTTGGGCACTTGCCATGCACACTCAACATAACTGAAACGATCGACAATATGATATCGTCACGGGCTTGACTAGTCAACTGCTGCTAATTACTCTATCAAGGGATGATGACATTCGAACAGAACCGCACTCGGCTCCATTCGTGGACGAAAGAAAATCGGTAATTGTAAGGGTGAAGTGGTTGATGAGAGAGCGTACAAGGAATGACCAACTGTTTTCCTCCAGTCTCTTGCATGTGAATGACCACAATATCGGCCATTTCATCGTTAATCCGCTAGAAATAGAAAACAATTAGAACATAGTCCTGTCGAAGACTAAAAAAAACCCTGCCTAGGAAAATCGGTACTACCGATCCTCGATATTCAGCCGAATCTACAGACAAGAATTTTCATTTCCTACGAAATAATAGTTCGCGTTCAAATCTGGGAAAACATTCGAAAACGGATGTAAACCTAAGAAGTACACTGCACCCATAAACCCACTTCGTAGGCAAAGTGTGAAGGCGGGAATCAGTTTATTCACGAACATGCAAGGAAATTCATGCGCGATGAGAAAGCCTGGCATTAGAACTGAATTAACTGACAAGAACCCATAAACTGAGAAAAACACTTCAACATTAAACTCTGAGTTGTTCGTTATTTCCTAGTGCGACTTTTCTCAGCCTTGTTTATGGATCTGAACAAACCTGGACCAGCGTCTGCAGCCAGGCTTTGTGAAGTCGGCGATCCCGTTCGAAGACAGAGCCGACATTTGCCGTTACCAGTAATATCCTCTCCACCTGCATACTGATGAGCAAATGAGACAGTCGTCCGTCACCTGGCTGACGCGACCGCCTGCAACGCGGTCTCCCAATGCACGTGTGCCAGCTGCACCAGCAATCGATAGCCGCTCGCTATCGATCGATTCGAGAAGGCGGCGGGACTGACTGCACGAGTGAAGCGAGTCTCGACCCACACGACGCAACGCAAATCGATTGGGGTGGCAGCGTATTGACTGCTAGCGACGACGACGACACAACGCCGAATGGCGGGTGGATCTACGGATGATGGATAGATGGATGGATGAATGAATGGCCGTGCGAGTAGACTGCACGCGACGTTTCGCTGTCGGACGCGACGTCGCGGCGACAGAGGCTGCGCCGCGTTTGCGGGAGGACGTCGGACCTGTTGACGACCATGGAGCGGAGTACATCTTTCGACCAGGTCGGATCAATCATCGACCGATGTGTGCACAGTGGTGGTACATAGTGAATCCGAATACTTTCGCAACCAGGAGTGAGATATTTCTCATCTGCTGGTGTTAGGCATGTAAAAATAAAGGATAAAGCTGTCTGCGTTGACCAATGCCTGAAGGATGCGCCATGAATTCGAATTCATTAAGCATCGTGTGGAGGTGATTGAATGCATATCTGACCAATACAATGACTCGCAGTAGCTTACCGATGTATCGAGCCAGTGCTGCTATCGTCCCAGACAAGTCTGCTATCAATTTACCGAACCCAGAGGGATGGAAGGCTTGGTGGGCCATGAGCGCTGGGATCGATTTCACGTGTGTGTTGCAAGGCGCATACGACCACTGCGCCACACGAGTCCATTATGCATGTGGTACTGCTTAACTTTCCGCCGAACGCCAGATATGTTCTGGAAGCCCATACGGCCCACTGTTCCCAGCTTCTCAAGAAAGTATGCCACTTCTAAGTTTTGTATCCTTCGCCCTCCTCGTTTCGTGTTATCGGTGTGGAATAAGCGGTTTCCTAACATATGTTCAGTATATTGCGGTATTTTTTATAATAATTCTTATGATCTCTTATTTCATACAGATGATAGGACGTTCGGCGTTGATCAGTCTCTTAATTATACACCATTCCCTCGAATCCATTAAACGTTATGGATAGCATTGATTGAATGCATATCTGGACTACGCGATGACTTCCAGAGAACAACCGATGTACCAAGTCATTGTTTTTCATCCTCCAAGAGAAATCCGATTTTGCCGACCCGAGGTGAAAGGATCTGATATTCGGTGTCTCGTGACCGAACCAACGACCATGTATGCAGTACTAGGCCGCATTCAACTACTATGCTGCGCTCGCTCTATTTCATTCGATAAACACAGTGTTCCTTAGCAGTTAGGAAGTAACGAACAATAAATTACTAGTGAAAAATTAATTTTCACACTGTTGGTTTATCTTAACGCATGATGAATTGAACATCATTTTCGATCGGTTTCTCACCGAAAGCGGACAAGAAACTGGAAGCGCTGAGGGCACTGATGGTCCTCATGGAAAAATCCGGAGATAATGTTAGTGAGGACGAAGACGAAGATGTGTTGATGAGCTCGGCAGGATCTTTCATGTCAGTTAAGCTGATGCGGATCAAGATTATCTGCATGGACGCGTAGAAACAATATGTTTTTATGGAGTATTTACCATTTGTGTTGTGGATCTGCTTGTGAAAGAGGCGAACATATACAGGGGAACTCATCGGTCTCTGTTTTAAAATGGTATTTGTTAGACTTTCACATATCCAGGATTATCAGTGTTCTAGTCCGGATTTTGGGAGATGTTACTTTGAGCTTGAGTTTACGACAAAATTTTTCGTGGACGTAGGCAACTAGATGGTGTACTATTCTCCGTATGTCTAGAAAGTAGCAAATGTTATGAAGAGTCAGGTGTACTTAAGTTGTGTTCAGATTTATAGCCTCTATGCTGTTCAGTCACATCCTTGAAGCGGCCGATAGAATGCGAAAAAAGTGGTGATGTGCCAGCCATTATAGGAATAACTGTACCAACCTCTCGTCAGCTTAAGAAGATCAGTTTATAAGATCAAATAAATAAATATATCGACATTATAAGAATGTTGTCGTATCGACCAGAATATAAAATATCACGCCGTTTGATATTCCAGCAACATACCAAAGCTGATTGGCGAAAAGTAAACATCGTAAGGAAGGTATGCTATTCGTAACCTACAATGTTTTTAAAAACACTATGAGAAGAAACAAAAGATCTCAATGAGATGCACTGTGTGATCCCGGATAGGAACTATAGTGAACAAATGCAATAAAGACAACTTAGTACTGTCATCACTACCAACATTCCATGTGATACTCTATTGTTGGTGCTCGATTGTCGAAAAAACCGAGTGCAAAAGCAATGCGAATTCCAGCACTGTTTGTATTCGACTTCGTTACTTGCATCCACCATTCATAGGGTTTTCGAACACATTGTCTTGCGTGCGGGTTTGACTGCTGCTTGAGGTTTTTTGAGGGACTTCGTTACTGTTGCCGTTGAATGCTTGTTGAGGAGATTCTCCCTGGAATCCTGAGATAACCGTGCTGGGTCTTTCCCACGTGGGTTAGAGGGAGTGAGCCTGTCACAGACAAGTCTGGTAGCAATTCCTCGAGCCTGGAGGGAGCCAAGGCTTCGTGGGTCCGGTGTGGGGTTGAACCAACGTCTGGGTAGGTTGGGCCGTCCGCGTAATGAACGGCGTCGATACCACTGCACTAAACTATGGTGTGAATAAAGCGTAGGCTTTATTGCCATTTTCCGAGCTCATGAACCAACATATACTTTGCTATTTAACCTCAATGCTAAAGTGTGAATACAGAAAAGTGTTTTAACTTTTATTTACTACCCACTCTTTTTTCATGACATAGTACGATATGAAATGCAACGATAAGGACGTTGAGGTATGAGCAAATCCTATCCACCACACCAACCGACGCCCTTGTTTTGCCTTTCAATCTGCCATTTTTCTAAACTGTTGATGCTGCCAGCTATTTTCCGTCAAAGGGAATGATGCGAGGAGACAAGTCGGCATTGGACCCAGTTAAGGTAAAGCTCATTTCAATCTAAGAAGTAAGATGGTAGCGGTAGATTGTTAAAACGTGTTCTAAATTGTTCTCACAGTCAACAATCTTCTCTAGTTCTCAAGCACAGATGGTATAACCCTCTCAAGTCATTTTCTAACGACCTTATCATTATTGCACAGGTTGCAATCGGCAGAAGAAAATATTTATGAAATACATCTGACTCGAAAACGAGCAGGTTTTTGAAGGACTAACCAGAAATTAAAAACAGCGTAAATTGTTTTAAAAGCCCTGATGAAAAGCTACAGGTTGACAAATTGATGGACCCAAATACATCTATTTGCATGTTCTTGTGTGATTTGGAAAGCTGCAACGAATTTGTAAAGTGTGACGGACGAATTACCAGCTACATATTTCGAAAATGGGTGTTTTTGAACACTTTTAAATTTTTGAAAATAATCATCAAGAAGCTCTAGGAAAATAGCGTGTATATAGTGGTGTACGCATGTGAAAACCTGTATCACCTTTAGTCCTGTTGATCGTCGAGTGACTCGAGCAGGCGCCAGTAAATCTTCCATTTTTCCCTGTCGCGAGCAAGAGTACTCGAGTGGGTTCTGCTCGCTTTAAGGACTCGTCGAGCATTATACCTTTCTTGAAGGCTCTTTGTGAAGAACTCTGACCATCGGGTCGGTGGTCTTCCTGCAGTACGTTTGACATCTCGAAAAACCCAGTCACTAACGGCTCTTGTCCATCGGTAGTCATTCATACGCATTACGTGTCCGGCCCACCTTATCCTCGACTGTTTAGCGTAAGGAATGGCACCTTTGATTTTTGACCGTTGACGCAGATCGGAGCTTCGGATCACATCCCTTACTTGAGCGGACTGGGATACTCCTGTTAACATCCTTTCGACGGCGCATTCGATAACGCTGAGTGACCTTTCATCCTGCTTATGCACCGACCAGGTTCCTGACGCATACATTAGGGCACGAAGTACCGTTGAGTCGAAAAGGTGGGCACGGAGTCGGGTGTGCTTTG
>UYYA01005132.1:0-38488 GCA_900624975.1 Angiostrongylus costaricensis | reverse complement strand
ATCTCGGCATCATAGTGGTTGCAACAAACGTAACACCTCGTCATGAAAAACTATAATAGGCAGTAAATAAAAAAAGTTGACATTATTTTATTTAGTTTTACTCTTAGCTGCTAGTTGTTCTATTAGACGGAAACAGAGTGCACTACCCGTCTCGCCAATACATTCGCCACGTACGCTTGAAATTCTTCAAGAAATTACAAGCGCCCAATCAGAATTGCAAATTGGCACAAATTCCTCAGTTGGCAGCCAAGCGGAACACAAATTTCAATATGACGAGGAAAAAGAAACGGAAAGAATCAAAGAGGTTCCAGCGTCAGAGAAACACTTTTGGTTCGGAAATGTAAATATTAACAGGTAGCAAATAAATTTATGAAAACATGTCTAGCCTTCATGATTTGTAGCGAAATGTTCACATAGTCAGGTAGCTGAGGATTCTGAAATCCTATAAATCTAATGAGCCCTAAAACGGTAACTCAGGCTATCATAGCTGCAAGAGAGCGTGCCGTTATCTCTGCTTTTGTTAAAGATACGCTCGGCAGTGCCGAAAACCCATTACGAGACTCGTTTCATTTGGGCATTTTCATTCCATTTGCGGCTAAGTTGGCTTGTCATACATAGCTTTCATAGGCAGTAGTTTCTAGTATCGCATTGTCACAAGATTAAGACGAGGGAGCTCCTTCTGGAACCATCGAAGGAACCAAAGTCGTAGAAGGACATCGCATACATAATTCTGTTGGGAAATGCGTTTTGCTTCTTATGTTCAATACCTTGTCCATCAGTGTGGTTCCTGAATTTGGTCTTGAGATAATTTTGAGCAGGCTTCAGAGTACGCAGACTTCCCGTTTTATAGTGGCGATAGCAAACACATGGAACGATCATAGACCACGGAAGTGTTCCGATGTCCCACAAATCCACATGCTGGCGTGATTTTTATTTTGTGCTACACCTACTCTAAGTCGGACAAAGATCATCACTAGTAATGCGTGTAACTGTGTATAATTTCATTTATAAAGAGACATGTAGTTCAATAACCATCTAGAACAAGTGAATCTTCGAAATTAAACGTTGGAGATATTGAAGTGTAGCCTTACATAAACTGGAAGCTACCTCAAACTCACCGAACCAAGTGGCCGTCGTTGTGTGTTTGATTTGGGATTTTCTTGAACTCACCATTAAATTAATTAAGAGGGCAATAGCATTCGGCGTAGGTCAGTCTTTGAGGAATACCCCATGTGCTCGACTCAACTGGTAGCATCGTAGAGGTGACTGGATGCACATTTGGTTTGTAGAACGACTTGAGGGAGCTATGCGATGTATGCGGTCAGCACTTTTATCCTCCCATACCAATCTAGGATCACCACGGGAAGGTGGAGGGCTTCGTTTACTTGGGTCGTAGGCGACATCAATTCGACGATTACTTCCGTATTTCAAGGTGTCCATGACCATTGGAGTAAACGAGCGCTTTGAAAAAGTAGTGACAGCGTAATCATCCGTATTACTAGTCGTATTATTTATTTAGCCTATTCGTATTATTAGTCTTAACTTTCAAATATTAGTTACAAGACAAACTTGGCATTAAAAAATATCAAAGCGCTTCCAAAAATCCACATATCATAGGCTAAAACAGCATTATAGTAAAGCTGAAACATAAGTAAAAGCGCATCCACAAATACAAGAAAAAATACGTGACATTAAAGCAAAATTGTCCATCCATCCCGTGAAGCACAATGTCGCTTTGTAATGTGTAATGCGCGAGCCCCGGAAAGGGAAATCGTAGTTCGACCTGGCCTGAGATCCAAGTTTCGCGAATATCTCGGCTTTGCTATGGTTGAATTCCATTAGTGTCCAATAGAAAACATCTGAACTTATCGAAGGCGGGTTAATAAGATTTTCTTGCTGCATTCATATCTGAAATCCACGCTCAGTTTTCCATCCGTGTTTGAGTTGGAGATCCGAATTAAAAAAGAGTGATTTTAAAGTGGTCTTTCCGTGTTCAGAACCTTTCCTGTTCGGACCAGGTTTGTTTGGTACTTTAGCGACAAAGTAGATTGTCGGATTTCGGAAAATAGGACACCATATCAGCGTCTACTTAAAGATGAATATTAAAATTTGGCAGGTTTTGTAGAGTTGGGAGTGATTCCGTCGTCCGATTTTTTCACATACACTCAATAAAAATGTCAGTATATCGTAAACATAAGCCAATACTAATAACACCCTCTTCATTTATAGGAAGAAATCATGAGTGTTGAGAGATTCGATATGTGCGGAAGTCGGTCTACTGCAGGGTGCTTTCCCAACCTTCTCTACGTTTTCACGCCGTCGGTTCGCCCTTTCCACTTTTAATTGATGGTATATGTAAACATTTTTATGCTCAGCTTTAGAGGTAAGGAGGTACGATAGGGAAATCCCCTAACATTGCACCGCTACCCGAAACGTTACTTTGTTTCGAGTCATTTTCTTTTCCAATAATTCTTCACTATTGAATTTTTAAAAAAGAAAGTTCTCTGAAAACCTAATCCGAGACTGATTTTNGTGTGTTTGATTTGGGATTTTCTTGAACTCACCATTAAATTAATTAAGAGGGCAATAGCATTCGGCGTAGGTCAATCTTTGAGGAATACCCCATGTGCTGGACTCAACTGGTAGCATCGTAGAGGTGACTGGATGCACATTTGGTTTGTAGAACGACTTGAGGGAGCTATGCGATGTATGCGGTCAGCACTTTTATCCTCCCATACCAATCTAGGATCACCACGGGAAGGTGGAGGGCTTCGTTTACTTGGGTCGTAGGCGACATCAATTCGACGATTACTTCCGTATTTCAAGGTGTCCATGACCATTGGAGTAAACGAGCGCTTTGAAAAAGTAGTGGCAGCGTAATCAACCGTATTTCGATGTGACGGCCCGTAACACAGTTTTGAAACAGTTAAAGTCGACTCATTAGAGGAAGATAATTGCAAAGAGAACTACTAAAACACGGGTGCACGATATTTCACAAGTCTTAACTTTCAAATATTAGTTACAAGACAAACTTGGCATTAAAAAATATCAAAGCGCTTCCAAAAATCCACATATCATAGGCTAAAACAGCATTATAGTAAAGCTGAAACATAAGTAAAAGCGCATCCACAAATACAAGAAAAAATACGTGACATTAAAGCAAAAATGTTCATCCATCCCGTGAAGGAAAATGTCGAACTACGAAAAAACGTGATTGAGAACATTACGGCAGGAATTTTTTCAACAACATGGAGAAGTGGATGTGGTTCAGCAGAACAACTATCGAATGGAATCAGTGAGTTAGCTAACGGAGTGGCAGCTGAGCTGTTAACACTGAGAGGTGACCAGTGAAGAAGTGCATTCACGTTGCCTTTCACAGCCCAGTAACAGAAATTGTTAGAAACGACTAAGGTGGAGAAAACTTATCTAAAAAATTTAAAGCAGTGCACAGCACGGAGACTGTAAACACGGGCGATGTCTTTATCATTGACTATTGATCATTGTAAGTGTTTTTCTGGAGCTTTTTTATACTTTTCGGTCGTGTTGAACTATTGTTGGAGTTTCATTTCAAAAAAACTGGAATCACTGGAAAAAGTTGTGGAAGAGCCCTAAGGCAGTGTCGATTGTCAAAGTGTTCAAAAATGAGGGGAGACAAATATCGAGCCAGCACAAAATAACTTCGAATAGAAAATTTTTTTCTTGAGAAATCCTCAAACTCTCTGAACGATGGCAAGCATTTTATAACGAAGTCGTGATACGAATTCGTATTAGTTCCCTAAAACACAGCTAACAAAATTTCAAAAGTTATTCTGCGTCATTCGCAGGCACGTGAGCTACAATATAATAAAATAGCTTATTGCTTATTTGCGAGTATTTTCGAAAATTTTATCATTAGCCACACCTTAACTGGGTTCAAGAGAAAGGACCTCCGTGGCGCAGTGTATAATGCGCGAGCCCCCGGAAAGGGAAATCGTAGTTCGATCTGGCCTGAGATCCAAGTTTCGCGGATATCTCAGCTTTGTTATGGTTGAATTCCATCAGTGTCCAAGATAGAAAACATATGAACTTATGAACATATCGAAGGCGGGTCAATATGACTTTTCTTGTTGCATTCATATCTGAAATTCACACCCAGTTGTCCATTCGTGTTTGAGTTGGAGATCCGAATTAAAAAAGAAAAAAGAACGTCAAAAAAAGAGAAGGAAGTGGATTTGAAGACCAGATTTCTGTTGGCTTATTTTGGTAAAATATGACCATGAAATATAAAACGTGAATACTCAAATTTCAATTTGGAAGTGCGTTTGAACGTTGGTGGTGAAGTGTTTTTAAGCTGCCAGGGGCACACTTATTGGTCCTTAGGCAGGAAATCTAACTCTCTAGAACACATTGGATCGAGCCATTCTTTAGATGAAATGTGCTTATGATGATGGTCGAGTCTTGCTTCAAGCGATTATTCAAACAGCTATACATTAGCGAGTAAACATTTATTCACTGGGAATGACGGCAACTAACAACCGCGAAAAAATCTGTCGAAGGTTAAAAAATACTTTGAAGAAGAAACACTGCAGACTATAGCCTTTCCATTCGGTGTTTAATTTTGCTTTCTTCTTTGAACGTTATTTGTGGATGGAGATGACGTAGCATTCTAGCTCATTCCTGCAAAAAGCTGTCATCCCGGTGATTAATGCATTCAACTAATCGTCGTGTGATCGTCTTTGGTGAGTGACACTTGGCTCTCCTCACGAGTGTTCTTCAGAACTATTTGTCATCACCGTGTTGCTGCGGAGAGCTTACTACAATCGTTTTTGTTGTGCTTAGCATTGTTTTATCGCCTTCTTTACGGCGAAACAATTCGAGCCAAGCGTTAACGCAGTGGTTGCTTCTTATAATATACGCCTTCGTAGTTTCATCATATCAAGTGCATGCTAAAGAGACCTCTCATTATTTCCTTACTGCATAATCGACTATCGTATTTCGTCTAAGGTTTTCTCATTGGCTTTCAAAAGTAAAGTATTCTTGGACGCTTGAATCACAGGTTGGTTCTGTTGGACTCTATCGAATCACTCATTGCCTTCACCGAGTGTTATATTATCCAACCTAACGTTCACCGAAGTGTTGAGGCTTCTCAGTCCTTGGCTATTTCTTCGTTCATCATCTTTATGCAGATGCAGTGCGACTGCGTTCCTTCATTACAATGCAGTTTCAATCATAATTTTCCAAAAAAGTGAGTTGGTAAACGTAATAACTGCACCACCAGAGAGTTAAACTTAGCTGTTAAGCCTTCATGGGAAAATATGCTGTTCAAAAGGTGCCCTTTTAGGCTTAGTGCAATAAGACAGCTTAGGTTTCCGTTTATAGTTCTTCTTCTGCCCAAGTTGATGACGCTATTAAACCAGAATTTTGTAAATGTACACATCGGAAAAATGATGACTAAGAAAATTCTTAGACCCACCGTAAACACCAAAAGTGTATGGAAAATCAAACAAATAACGTTGGTGTATCTAACAGGTCCTTTATCTCCAAGGACGGGAAACTTAATTGTTCAAATGATGAGCGAATGTCATTGTACATGTGGTTCCCTACAGACCACCTTGCATTTTATTTATTACTTTACTTATATGCTCAAACACATTATGCGGGCCCTGGAACTTTCTTCACACCACTCACCTTCTTTATGAATGTTGTTGAACGCATTCTAGTAACGATTTACCGTCCCGGAAGAATAAAGGGCTTATTGCGGAGGATTGAGCTACTAGAAATAGCGTATCACACCGAATTTTTAGCTACTGCGGTCTCCATGATTTTCTCACGTGTCACCTGAAATCTATTCCTTAAAGAACTTTACCGTTTCTTAAAAAGATTAGTCTGCTTGTTGTTGTCACATAATCATTACCCAACTAGTTGTTCTCTATAAGTGTTCAGGAAGCCTTCAAAAAAGCTTTGTGAATTCCTCAGATAGCTGTCTCATTGCCGCTTGAAGAAGCTCTGTCATATTTCGATTGGAAAAATTATGCCGCTGATGATCTTACTATTATCGCCACACTCTTAAGAGGGATGCAGTCTTAGCCACACTTGGTTCTGCAAGAGAACATGCCGGTAAGAGGTTGAAGCGCAATGTGACGCGAAAAGGAAGAGCACGTCACGGCTTAGAGCGGAGAAAGTGGCATAATCGAGAATTGAAATGAAAATGGAGAAAAGTTGTAGGTAACCGCTGTAAAAAAATGACACGACATTTATTTCGAGAAAGGGTTAAGAATGGAAATACGCAACTGCTTTCGAGCCACAAATGAAATGCAACTGCTAAGCTATCTTTTGCTGTGATGATGAAGGTTTGCGGAAAATAACCGGTCATAAATTAAGGAGGCTGGTAGCACAATTCTCAAATGTTTCATCGCTAAAAAAATGAGTTGAAGCGAAATTTGACAACTAGGAAAGACTTGGTCTGTTGCGAAAGACATAGATATTATAGGGAAATGACAGCAAATAAAGCAATTGCAGAACTCACGACCTCGCTTTGCTTCGAACTTATGATTCCCCTTAAAGCGTCTCACGTGTCATACTAATTGAGGCCCTTGTGCTTTGCCTTTTTTTCAGCTATGATTTTACATAGCTGACAGAATAAAAAAGCAAGGCCCTCGATTGGTGTGAAGGGTTTATTGTGAGTAAGGGTAATCGAGGGTTTGAAGCCCAACTGAATTCTCGAGTTTTCCTCATATCTCGAATAATTGTAAGGCTTTATTTCACATTGCACCGTGCTATGAAAAAAGGATTAGAAAGAAAATAAAAGTTAGAACAGCCGTTTGCTGCTCAGATCGAGCCGATTGACGAGTGATTGATGAGAAGAAGGTAAAGCAGTGAAAGTGGGCAAAAACGATGTTGCTGAGTCGTACCGAGGTTAAAGGAAGACCAGTTTTTGAAAAATTGTCGCACTCTTTGTTTGTTGATAACGAGATCTACTACGGCGGGTAGGATCTTTTGGGGAAACCAAGAGATTGTCAATAGATGATCAGTATGAATAACCATCTTGTAAAGAAGAACGCTGCTGAGAGTGATTACTTCGTTCGGGTGGTGACCCAACGGATTGGATTCGAGGGGATCACGAAGACCCACATCGGAAGAAGGGGCAATTGTGGCCAACCGATTCCGATCATTTCGGTTCCGAAGAGGGCGAAAGCGCCAAAATGTTAGCTAAATAAAATTTTATCAGCCTTATGTTAGCTCATCAACTAAAAAGTACACGTAAAACGATAGCATTAGGAGACTCAAAGTAGTCAGACAACGACTATATGGATGAGGTCATGTCATTTACCGAAAGCTTTTCTAGTTTAGCAGGTTTTCAGGAAGAAAAGTAATTTGTAAACTGGTAGTGAACAACGTTGAGCCTGTGAAGAAATGAGTGCGATCTAGAATATTATAGTGCAGACAGGCTGGTAAGAAATGAGTCCGAAATAGGAATTCATAAAGAGAGGAATTTCTTCATAACCGAAGAAAGAGATTCGATTAGAAAATTCTTTGATCACCGCTACAAGATTCCCTAGTGTTTAGAAGGCGGCAAAGCTCTGTGGAAACATATCGGCTTAGAACGAACGTGTTTCAGTTAGTCAACGATTGTGCAAGCGAAGATATCGTTTCTTATTGTCAGCAGACTGACCGTACGATGAAGGCGAAATGACAGCACATGTCCGGATGAAAGCAGGAAACAGCTAAGAACAAAACGGTGACAAATCAGACTTATGCGTTTATGTGGCGAAATCAGGAATTTGTGATAGTAAGATCGAAACATAGTAGATATTTTTTTTATTTTATTTGATCCGTCTTCACATCTACTGTGCGGATCCTTGCACTTCCCACATTCGATTGGTTTTCCTGCATCCACTGTCCATGAAAATCTTCCAACTTTTACATGTAGCATCGGTCGCTGCTTGAGGGTCTCCATTTCATCTTTAGTGTTATAGAATGCTGTTCAAGCAATTTCCCATGGAGTTCTGAGATAGCAGGACTGGTGCTTTCCCAATTGGATTGCAGAAAGTGACCTTTTCCCAGACAAATCCGATACCAATTTCCCGACCCCGGAGGCATGACAGGCTTGGTTGGCGAGGAGTGTATTCGGGCTATCCACTGTGCTATCCACTACCTAACATAGTGGATATTTTTAAAAAATATTCGTCAGTAATAAAGGTAGTAAGGTGCAGAAACAGTGACTGGTTTTGAAAGATAGCTTTGAAATGCTACTATAATTCGACGCAAACATATTTTTTGTGATAGAAACACAATACAATCTACACTTTTGCGAACAAAATGTAAGTGTATTACGCAGGTATCTTAAGGCTTCTGTTTCGTCTGAGATAATTATTGAGGGTCTTGAAAAAGCGATAGATGAGTGCCAAGGCGTTACTTGAAAGCTGTGGTTGAAGCAGTTTCGTTGTACAGCTCATTTAGCTTTGCCAGCACTAACTATTCATCTTGTCGCAGAGGCTTATTGTCCAGAAAGAATGGATATTTTTTGTTGACCGCTAATAGATCCACAAGCTGCATCTTTGTAGGAGTTCATGGACATTGTGAACCTTCTGCTGTTATCGCCTTGCCGAAATTTATGGCGAATGAAATTTATCAAATTCCCTTAAGAGTTTTGCGCGTTTTTGTTTTTGATTTCAGCACTAGAGTCCAGACGGTCACTTCAAAATCATTTTTGCTATGCTTTTATGCCCTATGCGTACCTAGAAAAGTGCTTTGACGAATTTTAACTTCCCCATCTGGGTGTTTTGTTACGCGGGCAAAGCGGTCTACCCGTTTCCTCAGTGTCTTCTTCATCGCATGCCTTACATTAGATGAAGTATATTGTACCTGAACTCATGCGATCCCCTACTCCTCAATAGGACAGACCACAGAATTTTCTGAGCTGCACAAACGATCGTAGAGACGATTACGAACTAACTGGCGGCGTAGGGTATTAAGTGGGAGGTCAAAAACCGCAACATAATTTGCAAAACTTTTTCTTAAGCACCTCTCAATGACGTAACTTATTTCGCTACATATGGAGGCTAAAGGGTAGCTTAGCATTGTTTCATTTTATTTTTCAACAAACCAATCACTGGAAGTTCAGCTGGAAATTGAAAACAGGATTTAATAAAGACAGATTAACCAGTTTGATGCGAAGCTTGCTGAATATCGTCTTAGTTATTTGTTTCCATAATTTCCTATTCCAAGGTTTTCTCAACAATCCGTTATGATGAAGAATTGCACTGCATACAGCATATAAATCAAGATGTAAAGTCTTCAATTTTTTATTCATTTTTTAAGTTTGAGAATGTCGCAATCAATAAAACTGCCTGAAATTCATATAATTTAATAAACGTCTAAAAAACCCAACCTTATATAGTCAACAAAGCCGTTACACTATAACATAATTTATGAACAACTATATCGATTATCCCTCCCAACGGTTTACCGTCTCATTGTGGCTAGGAGGTGTTCCTGGGTGTCGGGCTGCAGTACAACGGGGGGATTTATCCCTCCAACAGCTGAGAAGTAGTCCGCTGTTTCCATCAGGAAGCCTGGCTAAGAGTAAACCAATACCAGGACCCACCACCGTCCTGGTGTCAAAGTCGCATGGTGGCAAATCTACCTCTGGTCCACAAGGGCGGCGAGTGCTTGTTGTGGTGACGACCTTGAGCAGATTTTGGCCAGCCTGACCTCGGGACTCTAGGATAACACAATGGCTAAACCAGCAAAACTCCGGATAGTGGAGAATGTTCTGAGTACCGCTCAACCAGTAAGGACGGGCCGTCTAGGTATCCAAGTTAGTATATCGACTATCGCGTAATATTCAGCATGCCACAGCTCACAGGATGCCAATTACCACACCGCTCCCGGGCGGTTGCTCGACTAATTGTATCAGCCCGTGTCGTCATGGAAGAACCATCATCCAAAAGCAACAAAACTTTTTTGGATCCAGGAGCCTACTTGTGAGTGAAGAATAAGGGGATTCCGGCAAGGCTGTTTCGGAGTTCAAAGGAAAACCATACTCATCCAGCATTCGACATGTGGAAGAGAAGATAAGCTGCACTCGAGAACACCCGTATGTAATACCATTAGGAATAACGGTTAAAAAATAACGAAAATAACGAAGGAGCTGCTATCGTTTCAGGGCCAAGTAAGCACAAAAGAATATTTTAGATATTGAATATAAAGAATGAAGAGTGCCGGGCTAATGAATTCCTTAGACATGCACCATACATTTGGCTCCATGATAAAGGTGGTTAAATGCATCCTTGGCCAATACAATAAATTGCGAGAGAGTGGCAGCGTAACACCGGTTTTCATTCATGTAGACAAGGTACGCCACTTCGCCAACCACAGAAACTGGGCTTAATTAGTTTGCCGGATCGAACCAACGACTATCCTATACTGCAAGGTACTTCTAGCAACTACGCTAGATGCACGAACGGGTTAAATACGTATTTTAGTATGCAGCAAATAATGTATTTATAGTGGTGTAGCCATGTATGATCACCTAATGTTGGTGGCGGTTTAAAAAGTAAAATGAAACTCTCACAGGCCGAATGGTTTTTTCCAACTGGAACATTACAATTGTATTCGTTAACTAACTCGGTTGTTAATGTGGTTAATAGGATTATAGTTCGTTTGCTGGAATAACAAGCCAGCTTTCTATTTTCGTTAGCAGCTTCTGATAATTTGGTTTACTGCAAATGGACGAAGTCCAACATTTTCAGAAAAGCTGTGATAGAATTAGCTGCTTCGTGGGTGCTCTGTGCAACTGACGCACATCCTCAAGCGAAGAGAAAAAGAAATGCAAATGCAGCACATCCACGCTAAACAGGAAAGATGCGGAACATTCTGGACTATGCGTTAGGTCAATTTACATAGAAAATATGATGCGCAACAGTGTCATGTAAGTGATAAAGAAGGTGAGTAAATAAATGGGTGAAGAGCACGTGATTAATTCTGGCGCTATAGTTGGGCTTTTACTGATGTGACTTTGTGAAAAAAAAGCAGCTTAACAGCTGCGTACGGTTGATCGAAACCCTCCACGCCCATCCCACCTCCGTGAGAACAACACCGTTCCAGTTCATTGGCTGGCCGTGTCAGACGAGCGGCACGTAACGATGACGACTCGTCGCAAAACAATCAAGTCGTGGAAAACGCCTAGTTAACTAGCTTCATATAATGCTCACTACGGCCTTTTCAACTGAAGACAGCCTTTGTTTTCAGAAAATAAAAGAAGTAGATCACCAGTTCAGCCGTATAAGGGACCGATGCCTATATTTCAAATACGGCTGTCATGCGAATGCTGCGATGTCATGTTTCTTAAGTGGTAAAGGAATTCGAGACGCTCAGGTGCCGGCATGTTTTGGTCTTTCTTTAAAGAAAATATTTATTTAAAAGATATTGTGCAAGTGTTTGGATAAATTCAACTTGATAATTAAGATTTCATTAAAGCTGCATGGTATAAATAAATGAAGGATAAAACTCTCGGCGTTGATCAGTCGCCGAGGGATGCGCCATGCATTCGACTTTATTAAGCACCGTTTGGAGGTGAATGAATGCATATCTGGCCTTTACAATGACTCGCAGTGGCCTGCCGATGTATCCAGCCAGTGCTGCTATCCTCTCACACAAGTCTAGTACCAATTTGCCAACTACGGAAGGACTGAGGGCTTGGTGGGCCAGGTGAGCGGGAATCGATCCTGTGTGTACAGCAGGGCTTCTCCGAGCACACGTGCCCATATGACATCAACAAACATCAGCCGCTTTACGCTTAGTGATTAAAGTATGGTTTATTTCTCTATATATACAGTGTTTATACCAGGAACGGCATTAATGTTAGCAGATCACGACCTTTTTAGTTGGCAAATTCTGTGGTACGCTTTCTTGTCTGGCTTGGAGGGGTTTAATTTTATGGTCCATTTAGTCTTGAATAAATTCGATAGGACGCAAATTGTAATCATAGAAGTCCTATCAACATTAGGCGTAGTTCTTTCTCAGTTGTCGAGTACCATAAACAAATACACTACAGTGCTGTAAGTCGAAGGTCTTGTCTAGGCGATGCCATCATTCTGTGAATGTTCGACACCGAAAATGTCCATCGCTTTTCTCGCGCAGTATTCTTTTTTCTCACTAAAGGAGTAAAACTAGAACAATGAGAAAACGAAACCCCTAAATCTTTTGGCAAAATATGACCAGCTTCTACTTCCTCAGCCGGCCTTCGGAATTATGACATCAAAAACAGCGAAGAGCGATGAGACCGGATTATCCAACTTCTCACCGACTGCAAGAAAAGACCTATTAGAATGTTACAACGAGTCGAGAACGATCTTTAGAAACTCATCAGCTAATCGCGAAAAAAAGCTGCCGCGAAATAGAGGCATTCGCCAACTTGCGTTAGAAGAACAGGAGTCCACCATGCCCTTTGCGACTCCGTCAAGTAGAAGATCAAGATAATCTCTTCCAGATTTCTTCAACGACCCGTCGCTAGAGGGTGGTCGGGTAAGTATTTCGACTAGTTCTTCTCTCTGGAGTCAAATGTGCAGTTTTATTGGTTAAGAACCGTACCAATAGTATTGTACAAAACTCGAAGTAACCTTTCACTAGGACCCTGTGGCTGAACCAGAAAGTAGCTATACACTTAATCTAGAGCTAACTCCTTATTCGCTTTCTGTGTGTTACATGCAAGCAATTTAATCCAACATTCTTTAGGAAAAATAACGGAATAACCAATAAAGGACGACCGTGTGAGGAAGCGGAGCTTTGCAAAAAAGTTCGGTATGATATATTACCTCCAGTTTATCATGAAGCCTACTTTAATGCTGCAAAACTACGGGGGATAAATTTCTCTCTCGAAGGCCGTCAACGTAAAATAGGTTTTTTCTTGAGCTGACAAAGGAGTGGTCAGGGGGGCTCCTTGTAGCCAGGACGTATCAACTAAAGGCGTAAAGATTTTTTATGAGTTATATAACAATTTTCCAACTATTATCTCACAACAGAGGCTTTCTCATAACGCATGAACTCTGTAGTGAAAAGTGGGAGTGGAAACCTCATAGAAAGCGGCTCTGAAGAAGGCGAAATCCGCCGAAACGTCAGCTTAATCGTGAACAAAGAATAGTAACACCTCGCGTTTGTTCAACAAAAATACGAAGGAAATCACTTGATCAATGCCGAGGTTAATAGAAAGTCGGTCGTGGCAGTTTCTGTAGTGAAAATTTACAAGTATTTACCTTTGATTTGCTTAGGACATCGTTTATAAAAGATAGTATATGGTGGGACGGCTAGATTATATAGGAATACCAAGTAGTTAAGATGATTCGGTCGGAGTTTGCTGCTCGCCTTTGTGTATGCCACGCGGGACTTCTTGTAAGTAGCAGTCACAATGCCGGAAACCTCAAACTTGGGTAATTAAACCATTTATCATTATTATACAACAATTGTGGCATAACAATACAACTGTACAATTAACACAACAATGATACGGGCTGTGAGTAGGCGTAACCTGATCACTGGTGCTCAGGTGGTTGCTTGTGACTGAAGAGATTAGGATAACGGTACAACTGTGTAATTAATGCAACGATGATATAGGTAATACAATAATGTGTGAGATTTGGCGATATGTAAGCTGAGTGGGTAAAGATGGAATTGAGATGGTAACAAGTGATATTCGGCGATATGTAAGCTGGGTGGATAAAGGCGGAATTGAAATGATAACAAGTGATACACTTGAAGGAATTAACGCGGACACTGGTGTTGGAGCACTAAGGAATTGAGGGACCGAAAGCAGACCGGTCGAACGCGGCTGAGATTTCAGGACCAGTCCTATGGGCTGCCTGTATTACATCTGAAGTGGGTGGAGCTTTGCTAGAGAGAACTGAAGGCGGCGTCCAGAGAGGGGTTGCATGTGGGATGGTGCAGGTGTCTGTTCGGAGACTTTTTTGGAACGACAGATGCTGAAAAGTGCATTCAGCTGGCTGCTGTTGATTCCCTTTCCAGCCACCTACGAGGCAATTGCATGAAACGGTTGTTAAGAGATGATTTACCGAATGTGCAAGGATAGATGTATGACGATTACGAATAGATAGGTGTTGTAGAAGGCATAATGTTATAATTGTTCTACATAAAGAACATTCCAATATTCGTGGAGAATGTTCTTTATATAGTAGAGATAAAGCTCTCGACGTTGATCATTCTCTGAGAGATGCGTCATGCATTTGTCTTCATTAAGCATCGTTTGGAGGTGATTGAATGCATATGTGGCCTTTACAATGACTCGCGGTGGGCGACCGATGTATCGAGCCAGTGCTGCTATCCTACGAGACAACTCTGGTACCAATTTGCCGATTCTGTAGGGATGGAGCGCTTGGTGGCCCAGGAGCGCGGGGATAGATTCTAAGTGTTTTGTGTTTTGCTAGGCGTCTGAGACCGCTGCGCCACATGCGTCCATGAGTAATGCAAGCAAAAGCCGGAACTGCCTCCAACGACTCTATCGCCTTCAGAAATACACAATTTTATGCAAGTGGTACAAATCAACTTGTTTTTTTATTTGCTAGTTACTACAGTTGTTCACAGCGGATTACAATGTTGCTAGGATATTTGTAAAGCTCTAGACCGTAAATGTCTACGCTGGGGTCGAACACGTTGTTACCCTTTCCGGAAACTAAAGCGCTTGCCAGCCACCACACCATGGTTTTATATTTTAGCCATGGCGCTCGTCGATAGAACTAGCTGAGAGAAAGACGAAACGAGGAACTCACATGGTGTGGTGGTGAATGAGTTAACACCTGGAAGCGGTAATAACCTATTCGATCCGCATCGTAAACTTGTTTCTGTTCGACAAAAATGTGTATATTCAAGTGGTTTTTATCCGATTCATAGAGTTTGTTCCACAGGTCGAATCCAACATTAATTTCCGAAAAACCTAATGTTGGTTTACCTGAATGTAATGAATGTGGACCAATGCTCTCTCATTGAGGAATCATTTGTGATTAATATACGAGCTCTTATTTTTACTGCTTTACCGAGAACTATGAACAACAAGTTTATAAGAATTCTAGAGCAGACGTGTAGTCCATTCCTTAAAAGCAATTACGAGTCATTTCCTACATAGGAAGTAAAAGGAAAAGCATTTGGTGTTTGTCATTCTCCTAGAGATGTACAGTGCATTCCACTCCATTACGCATCAAAAAGGTGACTGAGTGTGTACTTAACCTATTCAGTGGCTGTCTAGGACTTATCAATAAACCAAGTCAGTGATTTTTATCGGCCCAACACTGGTACCAATTTTTCGATGTCGTGAGATAGGGAGGCTTAATTGATCCGGGTCGCGGGATCGAATCAATTACCCCATATGTTTTGAATCTAACCACTATACTACACTTACCCTTTTTCTTAAGTCATTTCTCATTGCTTGCTTGAAGGATGCTGGTCGACCATATCGTAGTGCAGCTTGTATTAATCATACTTGTATATATGTTCTTACGAACTGCCCTTTTTTAGATCTCATCATTCCTGTGAACAACACACGGGTGGCCCAACAGCATGGCTCTGAGGAAGGCGAAATCGCCGAAACGTCTGCCATCGAACGACAACAATAACAACATCTATACCAACCCCGCGTTAGCTAACAAGGGAAGTTCGTAAGAACATATTTGTGAATACTTCGACTATTATTCCGAAATTTATAGAAAGTCGTTTTTTGAGTCATTCCTGTAGTTGTACCACTGAATAAATGTAGCAGCTTATACATAAAAATGTATACATAAAAATTTATATATCTTATACATAAAAAACGTGTAACGCACTGGTTCGAGATGTGCTCCAATACACCTGTAGTCCTTAGTTCGATCCCGGGCCCCGCGGTCTCTGCGATCACCAAGTCTTCCATCTCTCTGCGTACGGCAAGTTGATGCCAAACGTTTCTGGGAGGTAACACATTGAGTTGAAACATCGATGAACCACCGAAGGTAGTCCAGGTATGCATTCGGTCGATCATAGTGATACTTGATGAAGTCGTGTGCATAAGTCCATCCCACAGGAATTGATTAATGTTGAAAGCCTTGCCCTTTATCCTTAACTTGTATAATAAATGCAGTCGATCAGTTAGCTATGAGCTCTACCTCTCTAGTCCTATTGAGTATCAAAATAAATACTACACAGTGTCGCTTTAGGCTGCGTTTAACCCGATATCCGTCTAAGCAGAAGAGAATGCCACGGAAACGTCATCAAATTTAACTTTTACTGTGCAAAACCAACTTCGCTGGACATCCATGGAAAATTTAATAACGAAATAAAGCATTGGCTCGAAAGCAGTTTCTACGGCTCTTCGTCCTAGTTTGAATTCATGGAACAGTTGTGCGAATTTACAAGTTTACAATTTTCAATTAAATACTTTATAGTTTCCAAGATCGACTTTCTATTAACCTCAGCCTTGGATTATAAATCTGTCGTTCTCTCTATTACAGCAATCTCGAGGTTGTTATTCAGCACACGTTTACTTCATTATAAATATAACACATACAGCACAACGGTAGCTGACCTTTCGGCAGTATCGCCTTCTCTGAGTGGCTGTTCTTCCTCAGTGAAAGACAAGCAAAAAATGATGGGTTTTTCGAGAAGCTGGCGATCGTGTAATTATCGTTCAGATTTTCATCTTTCTGTTTGTACCGTTGAAGTGTTTGACCTAGTAAGCTGCGTATTAGTGTACCCTTCCAGGCTCTGAAGAAGCACTACTAGAAAATGATTCATTTCTTCGCATCCATAGTTTACGAATTTCTTCTAACTTTCAGGCGTGGTTTCGGCTCTGCTTGACGATTTCCCTTTCATCGTGAATTTCACTGAATGCTTTGCGAGTCGGTTTTACCTGTAGTCCTCAGATAGCGGGGCTAGAACGTTCCAACTTGGATTGTAGAAAGTGAACTTCTCCCAGACAAGCTCGGTACCAACTTCCCGTCCACGGGGGGACAAGCGGCTTGGTGAGTTTGGAGCGGCATCGAACCGGTACCGTGCTCGTTATGGTCGGCACCGCTACCACTGTGTAACCCTAATATAAATACATATATATATATATATATATATATATATGTACACTTGAGCACATGTTTTGTTTCGTGGACCGTCCACGGATATTACTCACTATTCTACAGGTGAGTTCGCCCGGTTCACATCACTTTTTTATTAACATCGAGATCTTGTAACTGTCATCCATAAAATGTGGTCACCTTCGGATCTCAATTCGGATTCATAGTGTATATATATATATATTTTGAAGTAAGTATTTTGAACATGTTTATTTTACTATTATTATTTACTTATTATTGCTTATTTTATCACTTATTTATTTTAAATTGTGTATTTATTCCTCTTTGCAATAACCATCTTCCACATGCACCGTGAGCTCTGTCAGCTGCTGTCCTGTTTTCTAAGTGAGTTGTAAATTGACCGATCTTGATTTCCTTTGAAAACCAAGTGTAACCGGCCAACGGCGTTTTCAGAAAAAGCATTTGCTGCCTTTCGCAGATTAGAGGGAAATTTTCAATCTAGTTGTTTTCATTTTTACGGAAAGACAGCTAATCCTCTGCGATGTAACAAGCCGCATACAATTCATATATATCTTTTAATCAACCTCCTGTTAACTTAGGAATCGACGATAGTATTGATTATTCCTGCCCAGGTTTAACGAAAATCGGTTTGAAAAACCATTCATATACTTATTTCAGTGGAAATCTATGAAATTTTATTTCAGTATAAGTCCTGTCACTTCGAAAAGGAAAAATAGTGATCGCTTGCCGTGGTTACTAAATGAACATCGTTCTCTCTGAGATTTCTCATCGTCTTCTCGACATTCGAAGCTGACGATATACAAAATTAAACGACCTTTGCCAGTGTCATGGCAAGCTTTCAACAACCGCGACCGATCACCACCCCAAGTTTCCAGTATTTCTTCGGGAGCTTCGGTTTGCTAGGATCAATTTGCTTTATTAACACCTACTCCTCCAAATCGCTCACTAGCGCTGCCACACTAGCCATACCTCCTTAAGAGGGAGTTGTGATCAATGTTGTAAAAAGCATTTTGTAGTCAGTTACTTTCATACAGTCTCTGATTTCGTTTTGGGTTCACATGTATTGTAGGCGAAAAACCTAAGGAGAACTTCCCTTCAAAGGATCACTCCTTGAAAAAATACCGTCACGCCATAATGTGTCAGCTCCAGAATTCCTTACTTGTTATTAATACACAACCTAACCTCACGTGTTTCACACTGGGCGGATCGCAGTATTTCTTGCATATGATCCGTTTCTTCGTATCCACTATCGAAGACAGTCTTCGAACTTCTTTTCGAGTGTGGGTTCTACAGCTGCTTGTCGATTTTCCATCTTTGTCGCGAATGTACTCGAATACTGGTTGAGTTGTTTCTCCCTGGAATCCTGAGATACTCCGCCAATAACACTCCCACATGGATTAGAGGGAGTCAACTTATCCTAGACAAGTCTGGTACTAATTTTCCACCTTTGAGCAGATAAGAAGGGTCCTGGCTGCAAGCGTTGAGAAAGGAAGTCAAACCATGGCGAGTTGGGCTGTTCGAGTGATGAACAGGAGGTCGCTACCACTGCGCTATCCTCTCCAAGTCTTAAATTTTGCTCACTGAAAATATTCCACCTCGTTGCTAAAATGAGACTGTGTCTTCTAATTTCGACGCTGAACATACCGAATAAGTTGCGTATCATCTTCAAATTCGGTAGATTTCCAAAAAAAATGATGCAACACAAAAACCTAGTTTATCAGTCTTTTATTTAGCGCTGACATTAGTTCATTAAGGAACGGTCTTCGGTAAACAACACGGAATCATCACACGTATGACAACCCGTGCAATAAAATAGGAGGATTACTATAAAATGTACAGATTTACAGAATAAGGCATTTTCCACCATGGGACCGATCTCTATATACAAAGAGGGCATACCGTTGGCAAATTCTCCATAAAATGATAGCAGATGCTGGAAAGAAGGCAGATCCACCATACAGCATTCACAATGCGTTGAAATCCCATTTGAAGATGTTCCTCTTGTCGGGCTTGGTAAGCGTTATAAAACGAAGCTGCCGATGCTGTTGGTAAAGATCAAGACAACTCTCGTAGTCACCATTGATGTGAATCATGGTCGTTTCTGCACGGTGTGTGAGGCGAATGTGTTACAGTATTGTTCTGAAATGAGCGAAGTTATGGCCTTAAATACCCACAGGGCCGGTTGGCCACGCCTTCTTCATGTGATGCACTAGCGACGAGGAAATACCAGCGCTTCATGATCACTAACATTGACAACGTTATAAAAGCTGCCAGTAGAAGAAATAATAATGGAGCAAGAAATTAGGCGAAATTTTGCTTAACAATAACCTTCCCATCTAGGCTTTCGGTATCGAACTAAAGGTTATTTAAATAAAAAAAGATAGGACGAATGAATCTTCTGCCAAACTTATTGAGCACGGCGGAAGTTCAATGAATAGAGATGCTCTGCAATAATGACAGCTAGTGTGATCGTTGTCTCTGTTCAACCCTGGATCAACATGACAACCGATCTTTATATGCTTAGAGGTCGATAAACTACTTTTTGGAAATACTCCGTTTGATTGGTAAATACTGTCAACTGTCTTCGCAATGAAAGCCTAGGAACTGTCTAATGGAAGTGCACTCGTTTTCTCTCTCAGTAATCGCCACGTTGTTAAACAGCATACGTTTGCTTCCATACAATAACACACATACAACACAACCCCAGCAGACGTTTCGGCAGTATCGCCTTCTTCAGAACCATTTCTACATGCCTTCCACTGAGAGAGCCGCTGATCAGAGTCGCATATGGTTGACGACGAGTGTCCTGATTCCAGAAGGAATAAAATTGATCAGCACTAGACGACATTAATGAAGTTGACGAAGTCTTCGACTGGTAGCCGAACTCGTGCGCAACACCGAAAGGGGATGTGAAACAACGCACGCAATGAAAAAAGTGCTGGTGGCAGATTGTAGAACTCCTAGTCAATAAAAAGCTAAATATGAAGTGAATTTACAGATTCTTTAGCACGTCCGTGCAACACTATAATGAAATAGTGTTTACCTTCAGAAGGCTGGAGAAAGATTTCTCATTGGGGCAATCATTGACCAGGTACTAAACGGTAAATCTTGGTTTAGCTGTTGACATAGATTAGAACGAATAAAATCATCTGGTCAACGGAACCCACCCATTCTTTGGTATAATACCCCTTTCCAAATATTTGTGTTTTCCAATATTAATACTGCTAGTTATGTCTGGTCCGTCCAACGGGTTTCCCTGTCGCTGAGAACCAGGTACAAATATTTGCATGGGCATTTTCCATCTTCAACAATCTTTTTAAATTTAAAGAATGAACAAAGGATGTGATCAATGAAAAATATTTCGTTTGTTTTTATCAATCTCTAATGCTCCTATACGACTTTCTTGAGAAGTTAACCTTTTTGGCTGAAGCTTGAAAACCATGAAACACCGTGAAATTCACTTACGTTCAATTTCATTCTCGAAAATAATATATTGTGCAATTTAATGCTTATGGAAAAGGCCTCAAAATCAAATTAATCTCTTAGTGATAAGTAGTTTACTCGAGTTCATTAAGCTCCCAAAAAGGTGATGGAGACCATATTCGGCTTACACAGAAGCTTGCCGTGACTTAACAATGGCTTAGGTGAGTGTTTGCATCAACTGCCGGCTTTGAAATTATAGTGGGCTCGGTCGGTGCAAGACTTCCGATCGAAACAACAAGCATTTTTGCTTTGCAGAGCACTTCTGTTTCAATTAGTTTTGCCAATTTAGTTTACAGAATTATTTCCTTTGTGTTCATTATTGTTATATTTTGACCATTAGCTTTGCTTGAAACTACTTTTCCAATATATTTAATTATGAAGTTAAAAATCAATCCTTTATCACCTTCAAAGCACTTAGGAATGGTTTTCTTTTTTTTTCTCCTTTTCTTCTTCTTCTTTGCAGAGTAGTCGAGAATCTTCGACATGGCAAAACACCGTAATTTTTCCCAGGATCGACTTTCTCTTAACCTCGGCATTGGAATATGAATGTGTCGTTTTCTTGTTCAGCAATCGCGAGGTTTTTAAACAGCATACATTTACTTCCATAAAAAAACACAATACAATACAACACTAGCTGACGTTTCGGCAGTATCGCCTTCTTCAGAGCCGCACTCATTTATAATCCAATGTTTAAAAACCTCGCGATTGCTGAACAAGAAAACGACACAACCGTAATTTTTCTCGACTTTAGAGATAGCCATTTATTATGTATTACCTGTAAAACTAAAGCCATAGGGAATAGGAAAACTTACACAAGCTGTTCGAAACGGTCTTCCTTGGTTCACCGACGCAGCTAGAGAATAGGATATTACAGACAACGAGTCCTTCTAGAAATGCCAAGCCATTATTGGTCAAACTCAGTGCCAAATTGGTCCTAGTTAGTAATTTCCACATCCTTTAGCTTTTAATTTCGAAACTCCAAAAAGAAAAAATCCGGCGACAGGTGATTGTGCTGCTGCTCTCGGGGCTTCTTTAAACAGGACCGTAAAGAGTCTAAACTTACCAGCTGTAACTTTGTTTGTTGTTTCCCAACAGCGCACGAGCTTCACTAGCGTGATTCAGTGGTGGATAAAAGATGAAAGGAAGATCATTGATTTATTGAGATGAGGTAACACATTAAACCCTTAGATAATAATATATTGATTAAAGAAATTATAAATAAGTTTTAAACGAATAACTTTTACTAGGGTAGCCTCAACGCGTTGGGGTCAGGAAATGAACTCCCGCGATTCTTGCCAGCGGCAGTAAATCGGCCAGCAATCATCCATTGGGCAGTCGCAAGTGGACACGAGGATGGTGGAACGAAGCCGCAACGGTGTTCGTACATGCTTACATACTCTATTCGACTACAGTATGCTATTTGAATGAAAATGAATGAATGGATAGGGAATAATTAAGAACAAAACGGGATACATTCACAGACGTGTCAAGAAACCAAACGTTGTTCAAGCACTTTGGATCAAATAAATATTACCAACGTTTCAAATTCTACTTTAAATTTCTCAGATGTTGTTAACAGCTGGTATGCATTAGTATTTTTGTCTATTAGCATTCATCACAAAGAATTATGCAGCAGGAAAACCCGCGACCAGTCGCCGCATTCCGTGCTCTTGTAGAATACATCGATGAAAATAAGGTTTCAAAATTCTAAACCCACCTTTTTAACCAGCTGACCTCCCAGCTCTTCTGCAGCTAAGAAATAAGTGGACACCTCAACCATGTCGAGAATTTCACTTACAATCACCTAAGGAGGTCTTCTCAAGTGTAACTAGAGTGGACCCAAAGAAAAAACTTCAATATTTTGATGTAATGATAAATATTTGAAAAAACAGTATAGTAGCACCTATCTGGATATATCTATTCCTATAGTGATTCATCTAGGAGATAAGAGGACGTAATTATGGCCATTTGAAGTCTAAATGATTCTTCTGCATTCACAGAGTTGGAAACAATTTTTGGGTCACGGAATGAATCATGCAGACGCCATTACTCTTTGAGCAGAGCACCACCATGGGCGACGAATTCGAACGAGCACAGCAAGTGCAAAACCAACTGACTGAAGCGCTCATAACTCATGAAAAGGGTGCCATCCAAATATCCAAGTAAACAATTTTGTTTCATGCGCTGGCTGCGTTCTGCTTAAAACCGCAAGACCAACATATCAGAGTGCGCAGGGCTTATGATATGAATAGGTTTCGCATGGTTTGAGATGGAGTTGCACATATAAACGTTGTCTAACAATGCACATTCTATCACACAGTGTTAATATGAAGGCTTGGTAATGGTGAGAGCGTACTCGTCGATGTTCCGCAGAGATGAAGATTGAGCTCTCAGTAGATTTCTTTCAAAACGAAATGCTTTAACAAGATGCTTTAGGAAACTTATTCAAAAGGGAAGCGACTGTCTGTGAAATAAAGGAAATGTGAAAACTCTACTTCGGCTGTTCTGGGATTCGAAAATTGTCATAAACTCAGCCAATGATGGAGTTTTGCCTGAAGAATAAGTACGAACTTTGATGGCAGGTCATCTAAGGTTCAAAGTGATGTAAACTTTACTTCAGCTGCGACAGAACTAAAAATTGTTTCAAAGGAATGTTCGAACGTCATTTCCGACTTAGTAATCGAGCACTGCCCTGAAAAAGAATGAAAACATTTCCATTGATACACTAACAGCATGGAATGCAAATTTTTAAGAATCTAATCAATAGAATGATAACAGAGGAAAAATTATTCGATCATTTGATAATGTACAACTTCAAGTAGAAAAGGTCGCTAGCAAAATCATTTTTGAAGACAGCTTTAGCTCTGTCTCTCTCTTTCTCTCCTTCGTTCCCCTATATATGTCGTAGTGATTACCTTGAAATAGTTTGTCTCGAAAAATTGATCAAATCAGCGGCTTCTTAGTTGTATGTAAAGTGCATTGCATTTTGATCACAAAGGAGTAAGGTATGAAAAAAAACCTTTTTGAAATCAATCAAGCGCACTGACCCTTCCGAATATTGTGAAAATCATTTGCAAAGGTCATAAAATCAGAGCTTCATTGGATAGTTCAGGAAATGCTCTTTCTTCTAGTAAAGTAGTTGCTGAGAACTCAATGACCTATTATCATGGTGTGAGAAAATTTTCAGAGAGCCTAATGTGTCGTCGCCTCAACGACTGCTGTCACTGTAGTACTTGAGTGTTGAGTATCTCAGAATTGAATAAACATCTAAAACGCCTTTTTGCGTTAAAAGCCGATTTAATAGAAACCCATTTTTCATTAGATCCAAAAGACGACAACGATATCTCAGCGAGAGTGGGAAACTCCTAGCTAGGCTAATCTTAAGGGAATAATACAGACCCGTCAAGCAGATTACCTCTGAGGTGGGTATTATACGGAGAATGCCGACTCTTTGTTAAGATCAACTGATCAGGATTTAATACACGCATGATTCTCAGCAAACGTTTCTTCTTCATTTACATACATCTTTTATATGGTTCGTCCTTAAACGTTGTGCATGTTCTACCACATCTTTAATTTAGTTTATTCTTACACGCGCGAAGGCATTAAGATTTAAGTATATATTTGGATACAAGTTTTCTTTTGTAAACGAAGTAGAAAAAATTCGGATGTTGGAACGGGTTTTGTCTTTATTTCTTTCGGATTCTATCTTCTGGATGATGCATAATGTTAAACGCCGATCGAGTATAGTTCTTCCTGTAGTGTTCTAAGGGGTTCGCCTAGGGCAGTGGTTAGAAACGCCCTACCGTAAACATGGGATTGGTTCCATGCACCAAACTCATCAAGCCTTCCATCCTCCGGGGTTGGCAAATTAGTATCAGAGCTATTATGAAACATAGTGGCACTGACTTGATACATCGGTAGGCCACCACAAGTCATGTATGGGACAAGCATTCACTCAATCACCTCCAATGATGCTCAATGAAGTTGAATGCATGGCACATCCCTCAGAATTTGATTGACGGCGAGAGTTTTATCTTGATTTTTTATTGTAGTGCTCTGGTGTTTCATATCAGTCATTCGTTGACCTTCTGGATCGGTGAAGATATGTTTTCAAACAAGTCGACGTCTTTACAAACAAGATAAGGTTGAAGAATTTGACTGGTGTTGGATTGTGTAGTATCAGTGACCAGATCGCATGATATTTCTTACAATTTCATTACTTGATACCTAAAGACACATATTAGAGATAAAAGGTATAACTATGACGCTGATCGATGTTTTATAAGAATGAGAATATGAGAATGTCGTGATGCATTCGACTCCATGAAACAACATCGTATAGAAAAATGTGTGCACATCTGGCGAATACAGTTTCTGGCAGAGTCGCATCGTTGTATAAAGTCAGTGTTTCTGTCCTCACCAGATAAATCTGGTTGCATTTAGCAGAACGCGGCCGAATAATGAGGGTTATTTGCCTCTGAAAGAAATTGAGCGAAATTTTCTTTCCTTAGAGAAGTGCAAAGAACTACCCAATTCATTGTCACTTCCCAGCTAGTGGAACTTTATTGCCAGCATTCCAGTTATTGTTGGAGATTAGTTACTATTAGCTCGGCCTATTGATTGGAACTTTGAACTATTTGTTCGCTAGAGATACACTTCTAAAGAATAAATCCTCGCTCTACATCGTAGTTCGACATCAACACCCCTCGCCTCGATGAAATGTAAAATCATTGGAGGAATGAGTGAGTTCGAGAAATTCGCGATAATATTATGGATTAATCTAATCAAGCAACATAGCATTCAATACCACTTACTGGATTCTCTTTAAAAAATACCACTTAGCTTTTTATTTCAGATAAGATAACCATTGATTTACATAAAATTATTCAAATAACTGCATGCTCTTGAGTACAAAACTTTCTAAAGAACACTTCACTAATCTTATCCCACGTGCTAGGGTGGGCTGAGACCTCTGATGCCGATCATCACCAGCACAAAGCTGGGCCTCCTTAAGCCCGCCAACCCTCTCATCCCTCCTGGGTGGGCAAACTGGGAACATTTTTAGAAAACTTTAGTCCTTCAAATTCTAATTGTAACGTTCTAGCTCGGCTATCTCACGATAGCCGGGAGAATTGACTCGACGAGCACTCAACCGTACTAATGAAAGAAGTCACAATCGTCAACCGGCAGCCAAACTCACTCGCGAATAGTTTGGAAACCTTCGTGAATACGAAGAAACGAATCAAAAGCAAGAAATGTTGGGCGCAGTGGATTGAAGACGAGTCTTGTAAAAAAAATGTAAGAGAGATTTTACCTTGGACTCTGACGTATTGCTGAATAATTTTGATTATTTAAAGCTACTTGAAGGATATTGGATGGGTATGCGCAGCAGGAGCGGCACACGACGGTACACGCATAATCCCAGGTTCGAGTAAGCTCGACAGCAAATCAAAATCTTCAGATGTCGCGAATAAAAACGAAAACATGAAGAATTCCTCAAAGGTTGATCGACGCCGAACACTTTATCCTTTGTAGTTCACAGAGAGGAGATATTTCACGTACATGAGGAGGAGTACTACTATAAACATGCTGACTTTCAATCATTCACGTATAGATGTTCTACGCTTGATAAAAAGGATGAGAAAACTGGTTAGAAATTCCATGACCGACTTTGTTTTAGCCTCGACGTCGATCAATAGTTTATCGTTTTCTTGATGACTAAATACGAAGCTGTTACTACAGTATTTATTTGTTCACAGTATACGGTAGGTCAGTTATTGCGAATGAATAAATACCGTAGTAACGATCTCATTTTTGCTCGTCAAGAAAACTGTGAACTAATTGGAAACTTGTCACTGTTATCGCCATTATTTTTACCGTTAATGATTATTGTTTATTCTTGAAACTGACCGTCATTTCGGTAGTAAAATAATCAATATGTGTTTGCATTGTTGAACTTGCACGAAGTTGATAAAGTTGTTTCTTCGACTTCCACGATCAACTTTCTATTACGCTCGGTGTTGATCAAATAATTCTCTACATTCTTGTTGAGTAATCACGAGGCGTTGCTTTATCATTTCTAAGGTAAAGCTGAGGTTTCGGCGGTATCGCTTTCTTCAGAACTATTCATACTGTCATCTATGTCATTCTTACTGTAGTCAACTTAACAGTCAACAGAAGAGAACGAAAATTGAGAAATAAACTCAAGAAGATAAAACTTCGTCAGCTGTTTACACTGTTTGAACAGTGAAATACTACAGGTTCAATAGTATTTCCTGAAATCGTTGTCACGATTACGAAAATGATGATGACATGACTCTGCGAAGAACTCAAGAAAGCCCAAAATTTTCAAAGCTTGCAAAAAGTCGCCCATCCGTGACATGGTCGCTTCTTAGCCTGTGGTCTTCAATTTTAACGTCTACCATGACTGAGTGCAAAATTTTGTCCCTTACTGGAATGGTTCATTTTTGTGTTAGATTTTTTGAACTTCAACAGGAATTTCCTTTTTTATCCTTTTCTAATTAGCATTTATCACAAATGCAAGACGAAAGCTACGCAATAGCAAAAGCTTTGAAGTAGAAAGTTGTTCCTTTCATCCATGAGAATGTTTAGATATGGTAGTGGGTGGCTATGAATATTCATGCCGTTCGTGCAAAGAATGCAAAAAATCGCATTCTATGCCATCAAATAACTTTTGGTTCCTCCACACAATACAGTCATCTGTTGAGTGATATATCACACTTCGAATAGCAGTTCTTCTTAAAATAGCTTCCGAGCAGCAATCGATATCCCTGGATAATTCGAAAACAATTCACAAAACTCTTTCCTTCTAACTGGGCTTTCGAAAACATCGTGTAAGCACTTATTTTGTATTTGAATCTGCGACGTAACATTACATATGGTGGCAGATCTCAGCGCTTCTGCCGGTTCTTTGATCACTATCCATCATCGACGAAGATCTTGGAATATGCGCATGGATTAGACAGTCATTTGAGGAATTCGTCTTCTTCATTGATGTCATAGAACATTGATGGAGCTGAATCTTCTTGGAATGCTGAGATAGTTCTAATCAAGTGTCCACAATTGCTCACCACAAGGGTTTTGAAGATTGGAAGGAGCTTGCCCACACAAATCTAGAACCAATTCACCGACGGAAAGAATGGCCCACTAATAGAGTAAAGCCGAAGATCATCATGCACTGCAAAGCTTTTTTGAAATACCTTTCTAATCAATACACTTGCCACACGAAAGTAATCGAAGGATTCAAGAAATTGAAAAGGTGATGAAATCAACGACCCTAGAAGTCATCTTTAGCACTTATCTTTTAGTGATTTTTCTGTGCGTAAGCTTTTTACATTGAACACCAGTTTTCGGATATAATAGCTCCAAATACGGGGTTTCTTTAAAGTTACCAATCTTATTAACAAAGCTTTGACCCTTACATAAGTTGGAACTAAAATTATACCAAAATAACGTTGAAATACCTTGGACTCAAACTCGTGAACAAGTATTCGATTTACAGTGAACTGTGTCAATTAGAATAAGAAGATAATTAAAAATACTAATAGAAAATAATCATAAATAAAAAAAGGATAAAACTCTCGGCGTTGAACAATCCCTGAGGGATCCGCCATGCATTCGACTTCATTAAGTATCGTTGGAGGTGACTGGATTCATATCTGGCCTTCACGATGATTCGTGGTGGCCTCCCGATATACCGAGCCAGTGCTGCTACCCTCCCACATAAGTCTGGTACCAATTTGACTGCCCCGGAGGGGTAGAAGGCTTGATGGACCATGGGCGCAGAGATCGATTCCACGTGTGTGTCACAGTGGCGTCTCTAACCACTGCGCCACATTCGCCCCAAATAATTTGAAATAATGATGTTAACAATTAATTTATAAGTGTATAATCATATAACAAAGTTTTACTTTTTATTTCCTGCTTTCTATAGTTTTTATGGCACAGTATTAAGCGAAATACAACCTCGTGATTCGAAAGACCGACTTTCTATGAACCTCGGCATAGATAGTTGATATATTTATTTATGTGATCTTATAAACTGATCTTCTTAAGCTGACGCGAGGTTGGTACAGATCTTCGTTGTCGTTGTCGTTGTTTTTGATGTTATTATCCAACAGGATACAGTTGTCCTTGCTTTGATACGACAAATTTCCAAATTTGAAGGATCTGCAACACGTTCTTCATCGTTTTTTCCTCGAAGCTTACATTTTTTTTGCAGCGAGACGGCTGTGCTAGCACTATGTTGTCCAGTCCCGCACGTAACATCACGGCTCTGAGGAAGGCGAAGTCGCCGAAACGTCAGCCATCGTTCAATAACATCAAAAACAACGAAAACGAAGATCTGTACCAACCTCGCGTCAGCTTAAGAAGATCAGTTTATAAGATCACATAAATAAATATATCAACCACAAGATTGCTGAGATATTCCCGTTGACGGGTGATTGCTGACGGCACAGATCGATAGAACTAGCTGAGAGACAGGCGAAAACGAAGGACCCGTATGGCGTGGTGGTGACCGCGTTACTCCCCGGAAAGGACAGTAGCGCGTTCGTTCCCCACCGCGTACACCTGCTGTCCGGAGTTCTGCAAATATCTCAGCAATCTTATGGTTATATAACGAAGATCCACATCAAAAAAAAAGAACTGTGGACAATCGACTAGAATGAACCCAGCTCTGAAGAAGGCGAAGGCATCGAAACATTAGCCGAACAAAACTTTTTGGTCGAATTCTTGCCAGTTCATCAAGAAAAAAGTATGTATTGATTGACCATGCCGAGATTGAAGAAAAGTCGGTTTTTGAAATAAAATCGACAAGCAGCCAACAGGATACAGTTGTCCTTGCTTTGATACGACAAATTTCCAAATTTGAAGGACCTGCAACACGTTCTTCATCGTTTTTTTCCTCGAAGCTTACATTTTTTTTTGCAGCGAGACGGCTGTGCTAGCACTATGTTGTCCATAAGAACACACCAATTTCTCTGAACGCGCTACCTATTGCACTAGTGCAAATTTTGCCTTAGAAACTAGGCTTAATGACTTTTTTTACATAACCCGATATCAAAATTTTTGCGGGTTCCAGCACTTCTCACATTCAATTCGTTCCCTCACGTACAAACTCTACGATGTCTTCCGATTCGCTCATGGATTTGATGGTTGCTTGATAATTTTTGTCTCCTTTATTCCTTTGAACGCTGGTCAAGTCGATTCTTCCTCAAATGCTGGAACAGCCGTCCTAGTAGTGCATTCCCAGACCTTCAAGAAAGGCAGAAACGATTTTTGTACAAAGGAGAGAGCGAGGGAATCCCAGACGAGCCACGAACAAATCTTTCTCACCCTGGAACGACGGAATCTTGGTGAGGCTGTTGCGAAGTTGCACCATATCTTTGTCGGAGAAAAACGTGAGCAGTAGCATTGCGCTAACCGTTCCTCCACTTCAATAATATTTTGAGAAACCAACAGTGAAAGATATTGGTTTGCAATTAAAACACTGCTATCATATTTTTCGATAGTAAGAAAGCTATGGACAAGTGTTTAAGTTCTCAAGTACTGATTGGAGAACTACCATTTGTCATAAAAGCAGGTATGAAGCCGAGGTGACAAGCATTTCTGATCGTGCACAACTCACTTGTAGTTGCAGTTATGTGTCTAAAAATGTTGCTCGAGAACGATTATAGTAAGATTGGAGCAAAAACATAAGCTACCTAAACTTCCTAGAACAAAGATGGCAGCTGCAAGCCTCACCACCATATCTGTACGACGATGGTTAGTAGAGATACGAAACTTCACCGGTCACCTGTGCCATCTGTTTCCCCATCTATCTGTTAGTGACTCGATCGGGTTTCAGTAAGCCCTTCCATTTCTCCCCGCTGCGTGCACGAGTATCCCAGTCGGTTTTGCTCGTTTTGGAGTCTCGTTGAGCATCACTTCTTTCTCTTAGGGTTTTCGCGAAGAGGTCTCACAATCGGGTCGGTGGCCTTTCTGCGGCACCTTTAACATCCTGAGAGATCCAGTCACTAAAGGCTCCTGTCTATCGGCTGTCGTTCATACGCATTACATGTCCGTTTCACCCCCCTATCTTCGACAATTTGCGTATTGAACGGTATCTTTGCTCTTCGATCGTTGACGCAGATCGGAGCTTCACTTACTTGTGTGGAACGGGATACTCCTAGCATCGTCCTTTCGACTGCGCGTTCAATAAGGCTGAGTGATTTTTCATCCTGTTTACGCAGCGACCAGGTTTCTGACGCATACATTAACGCAGAGTACCGTTGAATCGAAAAGGTGGGCATGGAGTCGAGTATTTTTTGTTCTCTTCACTACATCCTCGATGCTCTTGAAAGCTCACCAAGCCGCTCGTTTTCTTCTGCCCAGCTCTGGAGCTAGGTCGTTCATCATACTGATTTCCCGATCTATATAGATATAACTGGAGCATTCGGAGATATTCGTTCAGTTGAGCGTGAATGGGGCATGCGAAACCAATCCGTTCTTCACGAACATCGTTTTTGTGAGATTTAGTCAAACACAAATTTTTCCAAAGGCTTTATCAAAGTCAGCAGATATACGTTCCGCTTGGCTAATGTTTGGTGTTATAAGAACGATGTCATCAACAAAGCGAAGATGATGTAACTGCTGACCATCGATTTTCACTCCCATATTATTCCATTTCAATGTTCCCAAGATGTTCTGGAGGTTGGTGGTAAATAATTTTGGCGACATTGTATCGCCTTGCCTAACTGTTCTTTTGACGTCAACGTCAATATCGTTGTAGAATGGTGAATTCTTGGTAGTTAAATTTTTGCACAGCTCACAAAGAATCTTTATGTACTGAGTAGTGACTCCTTGACTATCAAGGACTTCCGTGACTGTTTCTGTCTCAATTGAATCAAAGGCCTTCTTTAAATCGATGAAAGTGAGACAGAAAGGTCTTTTGTACTCTCGCGATACTTCAATGAGTCTTGCTATCGTGTGGATGTGGTTCACTGTACTAAATCCTTTCCGAAACCCTGTTTGCTCACATGACTGTCCTTCGTCCAGTGTTCTGTCCATCCTGCCTACGATGACTTGAGTGAAAGCTTTGTAAACGATAGGCAAGAAGCAGATTGGGCGATAGTTGCTGATATCGTCGAGGTCACCCTTCTTGAACAATAACACGGTCTTGCTGGTCTTCCACTGACTAGGGACCTTGCATTCAAACAGGTAACGTGTGAAGAGCCGAGCCAGTGTGTTTACGAGGACTGGCGGAAGGTTCTTCAGGTGTTCTGGTCTTTTCCTATCCGAACTTGGTGCTGTTCGATTTTTCACTGATGAAATGAAATGTCGGATTTCGGAAGGGGGAACTGGTGGTACAACATATCCATCCTCCTTTGTTTCATATGACGGAAAGTGGACGTGGTTATCGAAGAGATTTGAGTAGTATTCGTGAATGATTTTCCCCATTGCCTTTTTGGATGCTGTAACTGTTCTGTCTGGACGTTGGAGTGCAATCATATTGGTCTTGTAATCGGCGAAGCTTCGCTGGACATTGCGAACGCTTTTCCCAGCCTCTGCAGCTTCGACCATTACTGCTGCTCTTCTCTCTTTAGGGTCTTCTTTTATCGCCTGTTTGCACTGTTTTGCAAGTTCGGACGTTAGTTCGCGGTTGCCTGCAGCTCGTGCGATTCCACGCTGGCCCATCAGCTTGAGTGTTTTTGGAGACAGACGTCTCTTGGTGACTTTCGAACTCAGTTTTCATTGCGCTAACGTGAAGATGCTGAATGAGGCGATCGTATTTTTCGTCGATGCTATCGACAACGGAATCTTTCCAACAGCCGAATAATGAGTTGGTTAAGTTCCAGTTTGCGGTGGTTCTGGGACTTCGGTTTTGGAATTTGGCAGCTTTTTCTCCTTTACGCGAGAAATAGAGTCTTGCACGAAGGAGGCGATGGTCTGATCCCGTGTAGAATTTTGGGACAACAGCGACATCGGTTAGGCAAAACCTTTTATTTACTATGATGTGGTCTATTTCGTTATGGTACTCTCTATTGGGAGACTCCCACGTCCAGCACTGAGGGTGGGCTTCTGGAATTGCGAGTTACCATGGATTGTCTTGGTCGCCATGATAAACTTGGATAGCCGCTCACCCTGTTCGTTCCATTCTATTCCGTGGGTCCCAATGTGGCGTTCTTCAGACTTTCTTCTTGGTCCAGTCTTGGCGTTGAAATCTCCAATGGTGACCTTAAAGAATGTGTGGTCTTCTCTGTAGAATTTTTCCAAGTCCATATAAAACGCTTCGACTTCTTCTTCGCCGTAGTTTGATGTCGGCGCGTAAACGACGAAGATTGTCAAAGCCGAAATTGATCCACGTCTTCTTAATCGTGAACGTCCTACTCGGGTTGTAAGTTGTTCGAATGAATCGATGTTCATGGACAAACTCGTGTTGACGTGAAAGCCGACGCCGCCGACTCCTCTACCGGCGCATGTTCCGAGGAACAGTTCTTCTCCGGTGTCATAGACGGCGTTGAAAGGCTGGTGTCTCCTCGTCTCGGCCAGGCCAGTGATATCGTATATTATCCTTCTTGCTTGCATGGGCAAGTCTTCTATCGAGGACTCGGATGCAAGTGTACGTTCGCTGTAGGTATAGATCGTCGCCAAAGCCCTTTGTAATCCAGGCATTTTAGTCTATTCGGTTTGAGATTTTAGTAGAGTCTCCGTACTCGTCCTACCCAGCCTGCGAAATTGGGGGCTTTTTCGGGATCAGGGATATAAGGCTCGTTTTTTTTAAAAACTGTGTTTAGCATTTTTGATACCCACGTATAGCTTGCTGGGTGTAGTTACAGATAGCTTGCTGGGCTCTGAACGTGGTAGCTGGGTATACTCACGGGTAGCCTGCCAGGCTCTCCCAGAGTGGACATGGAGCTTATTTGTTGTAGGCGACACCTAACCGTCTCCCATATTTTCCAGGCACTTGATTGTACCCTTTCAGCCGAATTGACTCGTAGAATACAATCCGCATAGGCAAGAACGCACTTACACACGCATGCATGAATACGCCTAGCAAATACAGCAAGTATGTGCAAATCTGCGCAGCAGAAAAAGGGAGTCCATCTAGTGGATCCACCTGCGTCTCAAGGAAGCAAAGGTCGCTTTTGGTCCGCGATGAAGCCCTATCCGCCACCTGGGTACGCGCCACGTATCCTCGCAACTAACCGTCCCGACATTCCTCATATGAGGGAAATCCGTGACCTTGTGCATTATAGAAATCTTTTGACACCTTACATAAAAAAAATGGGAAATCTGCCACGGAAGCAGTGATAAATTTTTATATTAATGCTACATTCCTAGTAGGATAATAAAAGGCGCTTCAATAACTTTCCTGGCCCGCGACAGAAATCTCTTGTGTGCTCTTGCAAATGCTAGATGATTCTGTGGCGAATACGATTTTTAAGTGACTCCTTTCATAGTGCACTGAGCACCCGAATCTTAGGCATAAAATTGCGAAGGCTCACTCTTCTCCTTCGATTCTTTTGGCATTTCTCATGGACAAAGTAAGAATAACTCCCACGACCGACTTTTTGTTAACCTCGGCATTGATGAGGTAATTCTTCGTATTTTTGTTGAGCAAACGCGAGGTGTTATTATTCTTTAATTATTCTTTATTCACGAATAGCTGACGTACGGTACGCTCGAGAGGTACGAGAGCTGACGAGGTTGAAAACCATAAGACTATCCGTTAGTGATAAGGGTGGAGAGTTTGTCGTAATTCCTCATCGGTTAGATGTGGAGATAACGAAAAAGCATCTTGAAGATGCTTGGCTTTATCACCCATCATCTGAGAAGGAATTTAAAAGCAAATACCGAAAATTGAACCACGAATGGGCCAAAATGGCAAAGGCTGCTGGTTTAAAATCATCAGTTATCTCTCAACTAAAAGTTGAATTACCGACATGCCCCATCTTATACTTATAAAAACTTATAAGTTAGTATCCAGCGATGATCTTGCGCCTACCGATCCATCACTATTTAAGGTTAGACCTATCACTAGCTGCGTAGACGAGCCAAGGGACAGGATAACATGGTTTTTAACCCTAATATTTAACCAGTTGTTGAAACACATTCCAGCCCATCTTACGAATACCCAGATGTTTCTGGATCGTCTACGTACTGCGCAGCCCAACAGCGCGTGCGTGATGGAGTCCTTCGACGTTGCCGCCCTTTATACAAACGTGTCGAATGACTCCGCAATGCAAGCCATATTCGAACTTCTTACACAACATGAAGGAGAAATAAACATGTATGGCTTCAGGATAAAGCACCTGATGGCACTTTTAAAAGAATGCTTGAGCTGCTCAATCTTAGCTCAATCAAATTAATAGCTCCATGCCTTGTCATTGCATTTATGTCTAAGGTGGAAGCACCGGTGACTGATCTCGGGCCGCTACTCTACTGTAGGTATGTAGACGACTGCTTTGTCCTTTGCTGAACACAAGAGGAATTGGACAAATGCTTCGAATTGTTAAACGCACAGTCAGAGTATATCAAGTTCACCCGAGAAAAGCCGAAAGAAAAATGGCTTCCATTCATGAACGTACAAATTTACCTGTCAGAAAATGGCTACATTACAAAGTGGTACCGAAAGCCAAGTAGTAAAAACACCTTGGTACATTGCCCCTCCTCTCACCCCTCTCACACGAAAAGGGCGCTTATAAGAAACATGTTTTGAACAGCAACAAACGTGTGCACGCGAAGAGAGCAGAGAGAGGAGTCCCGGAATTTGGCACGGCAAGTAGCCATTTCTAATGGCTACGAAACTGTAGCTCAGGATAGGCGTAGAGAAAATCCTAGGCCTCCAAACGACAACTCTAGCAATAGAAGGGTCCCGTTTATCCTACCCTTCATCTCAAATGATATAAGTACTGCTATAAAACGCTGCTTAAGAAGGGGGGGGGGGTTGAGAGAACTCGGTAAGCGTAGTTGAAATACCATCGAGTAATCTTAAGCGCCAGCTAGTTCGTAACCGCCTATATGACCGTCTATGTGCAACTCCAAATTGCATAATTTGCCCCAGTGGTAGAGACGGTGATTGCATGAGCTCGGGTATAGTTTATCTGATCTCCTGTAAGGCGTGCGGAGACGAGTACATTGGCGAAATGGGCAGACTCCTCTGTGTCTGCATAAAAGAACACTTAGCCGGAAAACATGAACCAAATACCCCGCTAGGCACACATAGGACCCAGAGACATAACGGGGAGGACTTTGAAGTATGTGTCATGAACCTAGCATGCGAATCAAGAACACAGGAGCGAAAAACTCTCGAGGCATTCTGGATCAATTCCAGAAATCCGAAAATGAACCGCAGGGAAGAATGCCTCATTATCACGCGTGATATAGGGCAATATATAAGACTGCTATTCTGATGGGAGAGGCACATTATAGCTTGTGATTCCACTGAGATGAAACTGTGATTTACTGAAACCCATGAAACTTACTTTTGTTCATCTTTTTTGTGTAAAGGCTTGCCCTTTGAAGACGAAAGCTCGTCAGTTTCTCATCGAGAAAAAGAGACATTAAAATTTTGAGGGTTTAAATTCGGTTTCCAGTTTCCAGGAAGGTTGAAGGTCATCAGATGCAAATATTTCAAAGGTCAAAGGTCATCAGATGCAAACGGATATAAGAACATTCATTCGAGAGGAAATTTAGGAAGCCTTTCCACTTAGATGTAATTTTATCCACAATTTTTGCTTACAGGCGTCATAATGCAAAGAAAAATTTCTGATTGAAAAATTTGTTATCTGCATTACTTGTCGTCTGAGCCGCCGTTCAGAAACACATGCAGTGTCGGACTTCCTTTCAGCCTCTATCCTTAGCAAAATTCCATTGGTGCATTCGACTCTCCAGACAACGCACGAAAAAAATTGCACTTTTTGCCTAGCGGCATCGTAAACCTGGCCACCAATGCGCTAATCAGTGCTTGTTGTTCAAATTGACGATGTGACCGGCAAATCTGATTTGTGAGTTCTCCAACTGCGGTAAATCTTTTCTTCGTTGCTTTTGATATCAGGATACTCAGTACCACTTGGGTGAGGTAGGATACTTCAATCGCACAGGTCAACTGGGAAGGTCCGATCGACCGTTTATCTTATTTGAATACTGTTCAAGTACGTAACGCGCATGATGAAGAGGGAAAATAGAAGAAGAATTGTAAACCTTGAGTGGTGGCTATGGATCAAGAACTCCCCATCCCCCCAATAATTCCTAAGTGCTCCTTCGAGAAGCAAGGCCTCCATCCTGTTTTTGTTCAGTAGCGAAATTAATTCGTTTATCATGCTCACTTCTCCACTCATTTAAAAAAATAGTTCAAGTTAGTTTGTGCCTAGTCTTAATCAGTTAAATAGAGAATGCAATACTTTTCTGGATCAATGGATAGACAATTCATCAACATCCGTCCTGAACGCACCGTCGAGTGAGAATTTTCATCTGATTGGTGTACCACTCAGACTATTCGATTCAATGCGACAACGAACAGCCACATTGCAAGAATGTGGACCATGGACTCGGGTGAATTAGGCTCCGATGAAGGCGAAGACGTCGACACGTTAGCCGAACAAGCTTCTTATCAACCCCGTGTTGGCATGAGAATCCAAGATGATGGGCATTACACTGTTTTACTCTCATTTTTTGGTCTATTCTTTCCTCATGGAAGGGTACACTGAAACACAATCCTAGGGATGCTGTGATATGAGCAAAACTCGGTTCAAGCGTTATTCGAATCCGAGTTTACCTTTAAAAAGTTCTCGTCACATCAGCGACACCAACCAAAGCTCTTGCTTTAAATTTGTCTCAGTTGTGCACCTTTTTTCATCGATAATCTAACACGAGGTTGTGAAAAAATCTTTGTTTGGATAATGCCTCAGCGTCTTCGCCTTTTTGAGAGTCGGAATAAACGGAGCCGATTGTTCCAAGATATTCCTTCTCCCGATGTATGTCTTCCTCAGCAATGTTTTTCCTCTGTCGGCGGTATCAGTTTCAGCTTAACTGAGTTTAATGCAGATTTGTGCTCCTCAATAAGAACGCTGCTGAGAAAGAAGCAAAGCAAAGGCCTCGGTTGGTGCGGTGGATAGCACCTGAGTGAGCGGTGAGCTAATCGTAATTTCGAAACCCAAGTGAAGTTCCGAGATTAGCTCATGTCTCAGCACCCTGAGGAAATAAGGTTTTTTATGTGCTCTTCTATTCCTTTTCATATTCTCTATTTAGCATCCTATACAACATACAATGGAGTGCAGTTGAGCTGCTTCGGCGAAAAAATCCAACTATAACGAACTTCTGTACGTATGGCAACAATGTTCTGTAGCGGAAAAGCAATTTTTTCGGTGAGAACTGATTATATGACCCACATGTGGTCTAAGTGAGGTGGGTAACTATATCCTAATTACATGAGATATGCACGATAAGGACCCATGTAGCGCAGTAGTGACAGATGTCCTGCAATGCACATGGGTTCGTTCCTGCGTCCCAGGCTTACCAAGCCTTCCAACCTTTTTAGGCTGGCAAATTGGTGCTAGACCGATCTGGGAGAATCACTCCACTGATTCCATAAATCAGTAAGCCACCACGAGTCACTGAACAGGTCAGATATGGATTTAATCACCTCTAACAATATTTGACGAAGTCGAATGCATGGCTCATTCTTCAGCGATTGATCAACACTGCGAACTTTATCCTTTATCCTTTTACACGAACACTTCCATAAATTCGGAAAGATTTTTCAAGTAAATGAACGTGAAGCAAATGAGCACTTAGCATTCTCGTCATAGTTCCTGGTCAGTGCTCAACCACAAATTACCATCGGTTCCATTGATAACTCGAAAGACCGACTTTCTATGAACCTCGGCATAGATAGTTGATATATTTATTTATATGATCTTATAAACTGATCT
>UYYA01005131.1:0-38519 GCA_900624975.1 Angiostrongylus costaricensis | reverse complement strand
GTATGCGGAGAATTTCGTCCGAAAATAACCGAAATGTAGGGTCAATATCGCTATTTGGTAGCTCTTGTTTAAAGAAAGTTTGGGGAAAGGGTATTGGTGGTAGTTCCCCCCTTGGTACTACTTTACCTAACCATTCTAGCCTAACCCTGTGACGTAGCTGATCTTGAAGTTCATGCAGACTACACGTGATCCTGCGCAGGATTGGTTTAGAAATGGGTTGACTAGGTGCAAAACTCGGACCCAATTCTAACAAGGAATGCACATTTTCCGGAAGCGTTATACCTCCTAGCACAGTAATTCTGGATGTTCTTGGTGAGCAGTCTATTTCAGGGCTTTTACTTGAGACTTATCCAGCGGTGGTCCTTTGATTTGACCTTTTTGAGCGGCGTGATAGATCTTCAAACTTTTTCCTTAACTTGCTCTTAATATCACACCGAATCTTTCCGCATACCGATTTAGACCCAGCTACTATTCTCTTCCAAAGATTTCTCTCCAAATGCTGAGCACAATGGTTTTCTTTGTACACACACTTGTTTAATAGAGTAAACATTTCGTTTTATGTGCACCGCAATGAAATGCGTAGCAGTTTCATTTCGATGCTCAGCATTTGTTGGGAGCTCTGCGGTAAGCCGCATACTTCGTACAATTTCCTACGTTTGATAAACTTAGGAATAATTCGATGTTTTAAGCAGCGGCGTAGAAAGTAGGTCTTTTGTCGCATTAACTCAGCATCACTGCGGTAGTGTTAAGATAGTTCAATTAAGTATACTTCTAATATTGGCTGTACCTAGTAGGTACTTGCTTAGCATTCGTTGTGGCATATCTAGAATATCCATGCAAATAAGTGGTTATCACCGGGTAATCAGTGCTGTGGTAAGAACCCTCTTGTATAAAAGGGCATCGTCGAGTGAGTATGGCTCACTCGAGAGAGATGCTCCACTGAGGAAAACACGGCTCGATGCGCGACGAAGGCCCCACGCCGAGAAAAGGAACAACTGTGGACCATCGACTCGGATCATCGGCTCTGAGGAAGACGAAGACGTCGAAACGTTAGCCGAAAATAAACATCATTATCAACCTCGTGTAAGCTCATCAAAGAAAGAATACATCAATTGGTCGCAATAATTCGACGGTTTTCGTGGTCTATCGGTGTTAGAATAAGGGCAAGTGTTGCCAAATCATAACATTGGGTGAGATATGGTTGTACAGTTAAATACTTCTCGAAACTGTTCTTGTTAATTAGGTCAAACATTATCCATCATCCTTATTATGTACAAAATGACAATCTTATTAAAGAGGGTTGTGGAACACAATCAACAGGCAAATAGCAGATATCTCCTTGATCACCTTCTTCTTGGGCAGGATTGCACCACTGGCTCCATTATTGGTTAAAACCTTTCATCTTGAAGCTATGGTGCGTGACTAGCTCTTAGTCAACTGTTCTTGGTAGCCTGAACGTCTAACGCAAACCGCCTGCATTCGTTGGTGGGACAACCCACACTACCAATGATGACATGCCACCCATGTATCCATGCATCCACATTGAACTCCAAATATTTATTTTTTTCAGCTGAAGATTTGTGGTCTAGTGCTGACTATGAGAGGAGAAGAATAGAGTGGAATTAGTTTATCGTTATTATAATTCTACATTATGGTCAGACTCTATTTATATTCAGTGTTCGTTGAACAGCGTTTAGTAGTCCAACGCCATGTTTGCGATGACTCCGATGGTTGTTCTGAACATCGGCTCCTTTTAAAGCTGGCCCAAACAATTTACTTCTCCACCACCGTTGTAAGTTTTCGTGCCAGAATTCCACAATGTTGTTTTATACTAGCAGTAGAGGGGTGTTGCAGTCGGATTTACCGTCTACTTTTTGGTAATAGAAACTAGTTTGAATTAACAACTGAAATGTATTTGCCACAATCTCGGACTAACTTCTGAGGAACTTTGCTGTGCTCCATCAAGGTTTTGCTGGTTTGTCATTCATATAGAAAAACGATTTTTTTCAAAGGTTTTCTAATCATTCAAGTTTACACCTCTTAGACGATTACAGTATTTCTTCTCCAGTTTTATGGCTGAATCAAAACATCGTGTATTGATCTTATCCAGTGTAATAAGTTGTGGATCGACGAAGTGTCAAGCAAAAGAGGATAAGGGCGTGGTCGATCTGGAAATAGGTTTTTGTTGTCCACTTCTTGTTTAGCAATCTAACTCCTTACCAACAGTTTAGTGCTATTATGAACTCTGCTCGAAGGAAGTATTGAGAACAAAACGCCAATGAAGCGGTCTATCATTTAAACAGAATATCTTAATTTATGAGTACAACAGATATTCTGGTAAGCTAACAGAAAGGCAGAAGGAAGTTTTTGATACTAAATCTAAGAAACTGTTATGGGATACCAGTTTAGCAAGCTTTGTTTGTTGTTTTGATGCCAACTTTGTTATCTAGGTTTAGTTTTAGTTAACGTGGTTACATACATGAGGACCTATTTCGGTGAACGATATTGAAAGGAAAAGGAATAAATAGAAGATGTTTTCTGGTTCATATTGTAAATGAAGAGAAACAGTTCAAGTGTTTGAATATCGTCGGTCGTAATGTGGATTAGCTATTTAGTGAGTGTGTTAAGCATTTTAAGCACGCATCTCTTTAATTTAATGCATAGGTAATCCACTGGCCCGCTCTAAAAAAAACTTCGTGGGTCTCGGATAAAGTCTCACCTAACTTTCCTAGGTGGACAAGATATTTTTCTTCTTCGAAGTCCTGTGCTGGAATTCCCCATGTCGTCACTCAAAGCAAGAGCTGACTGTTTTGGATTGGAGTCGGATTTGACGTGTTGTGAACTACTCACTGTTGTAATCGCTGTGATTCACAGTGTCTGCTTGTTCTTAGCTGGCCTACAGTATGAAAATATCGAACTCGGCAATTTGAGCCTTCTCTTTGGAAACGAATCAACTGTAGATTACATTCACAACGTTGCTGAGATATTTGCAAAACTCTGTACCGCAGGTGTCTATGGTGGAGAACGAACGCGCTATTGTCCTTTCCGGGGAGTAGCGCGTTCACCACCACACCATGTGGGTCCTTTGTTTCGCCTGTCTCTCAGCTATTTCTATCGATCTTTGCCTCAGCAATCACCCGTCAGCGGATTGATCTGGGGACTCCGGAAAGGACAATAGCGCGTTCGTTCCCCACCATAGACACCTGCGGTCCAGAGTTTTGCAAATATCTCAGCAACGTTGTGGTTGTATTTCGCTTAGTACCCTGCCGCGAAATAATAGTAGGCAGAAAATAAAANGGAAAGGACAATAGCGCGTTCGTCCCCCACCATAGACACCTGCGGTCCAGAGTTTTGCAAATATCTCAGCAACGTTGTGGTTGTATTTCGCTTAGTACCCTGCCGCGAAATAATAGTAGGCAGAAAATAAAAATGTATAACATTGTACATTACATTGTTGTTGTAAAACTTGTGAAACTACATTGTGAAACTGTACATTGTTGTTTGACGCTTAAGAGCACTTCCAATTGCTATGAGACGATAAAATGTTTGGTGGGATACCTTCGGAAAAGAATGGTACACAAACACAATGTGGAGGCCTTAATATTGTTAGTTCGGTTTCATTTTCTCCCTCAATAAACGACGTCCTACTTTTTGTTGTCTACTTATTCTTTAAATCCGGTTACTGAATAGTTCCTAAATAACTCTTTTTTGGACACTTTGTCTTTTACCTACGGAAGAAAGGCAAAACAAAACACCAAAATGGATTTATCCAGAATCGATAGTAAAAGCCGTGTATTGCATAGCCAATTAATAAACTGGATCTGATCAAATTAATAGTTTCCGTATCCTGGTCGATCACCACACTTGCGTAACAATCGCTCAGACTGGTTGGATCGACAAGGTCTTTGTACGGGATGGTGGAAGTTGATTGAATTATATTTGATCCTAATGATATGAAGCTTTCTCTCAGATCAGAATCATCATTTATGATACTATACTATTGAGCATTTAGTCGTATCTGATTACAACAAAACTATTTTTTAAAGATTGATCTCTTCTTCGGTATAAACTCTTAACTTTAAGTTTAAAAAGTAATGAGCGAATGAACCGTCTAGCATTCGACCTCCGAAATGATGTAGAGATTGCAAAGTCATCTGTGGTGGTTACGATTGGTGATCTACTGTTTTTGAATCCTGTTTATTGTTGATTTTTTCGCTTGAAAGTGTAAATCGGTTTACTATTATGTCGTAACAATAAATACAATAAACCGTAAGAAGTAGAAACAGTAATTCGTCATTACAATATGAATGGCTCCTTCAGAGAGCAATTCTAAACGATTTCCTTTTCCTCATCGGAAGTCCAGACTGTTCAAACCATAATTAAAAACTTTTAACATTTTATTTACTGCCTATAACAGTTTTTTCATGACAGGATATTATGTGTGATACAACCACAACGATGCTGAGATATTTGCAGAACTCCGGACCGCTCTACGGTGGGGAACGAACGCGCTATCATCGTTTCCGGGGAGTAACGCGTTCACCACCACACCATGCGGGTCTCTCGTTTCGCCTCTCTCTCAGCTAGTTCTATCGATCAGGTCATCAGCAATTATCCGTCAACGGGATTCGTCTGCGGAGTCCAAATCGGCTATGAGTCGAGTTAACCTGAGGCCATAATGTTAACTTTTTATTTACTGCTTGTTATAATTTTTCACGGCAAGGTACTATGTGTGACAATCCTGTCGACGGGTGGTTACTGATGGCACTGATCGATAGCAACTAGCTGAGAGAGAGAGAGAGGAAACGAAGGACCCGCATGGTGTGGTGGTGAACGCGTTAGATACTAGAAAGAGTAATAGCGCGTACGTCCACACCGCAGACGCCTGCGATCTAGAGTTTTGCAAATATCTCACCATCATTATAATTACATAATTAAACAAATGTTATTAAGGGTTTTAGTAGAAGGCCATTATTTTCAAAAGGGATGAAAAACACAAATGTTTACAAAGTCTTCAACATTTATTTCAACTGTGAAACACAAATCGTAGGTAATTCACATGCTTAGAGAGCAACGTGATAGGGTTGAGAAGAGAGCAAGTAATATTCTCGTCGCATTTTCTTCATTATGACTTTATGGTGCAATTTTCTATCACAACAGATAATGTTATAAGAAAGTGGGAAGCACTTCCACCGTAATCTTATCATGCTAGCATTCAATCATTCGCGCTTACACTTTTCTTTCAAACTGTATCGGACGCTTTTGTGCATGACGACTTCACCTCTACGAATCAAGCGATGCAAAAATTGTTTCCGCTTGCAACTTTTAATCGGTATACATCTACTCAAACTAAATTTTATCAATCTGGTCATTGATCAAATAATTCCTGTATTTTTGTTTAGCAAACATGAGGTTTTTCTTTTATTGCTCATTTACGCACAAGCTGACGTTTCGGCGGATTTTATCTTCTTCAGAGCCTGAAGAGATCAAGTTGACTGTAATCTACCCAGCCAAAACGGAAAAAGGTGTGTGATACGGACGTGTTTGGCTGGGTAGATTGCACTTAACTCGACCTTTCCAGGCTCTAAAGAACACGAAATCCGCCGAGACGTCAGCTTGTTTTTAGAGAAGAAAGAACTAACAACGTCGTAAATGAATACTAATGAATGCAGTAAATTTTATTAATTGCAATAAGAGCTGTTAGAAGTTTCAAGTCTTCATCTGCAGCTTCTCTTGTTTTGGGACAATGAAATTCTGATCCTCTCCGGTCAGTGACATTTCCTTCTTTCCGTTTAATTCTTCAAAACTCATATTTCGAAAATAAGAGCAAATTAACAACCGAGATTTCCTCCACCATGACCTCCACGTGGTCACCAATGTTTGCAGCTGCCGGTCACCACTTAGATGTTTCTGGAACGTGAATTTTATTATCACGATTTCAAAAGTCGCAGTCCTACTTAACTTTGAAAAGGACACTGTATAGAAATCGTATATGCGATAAACACGATAGAGCTAATTCTCTTCCATGTGTCTAAAAAGATCTGAACTGCTGAAAATATTCTAACGATGAAGGAATTATCGTCAGCTGTCAAAAAATCGGCTTGGTCGGGAACGATATTGTTGACAACTGGTCGCGTTGTTTCCCGCATTTTCCATTCCTATACTTTTCTTAGATTCGACAGTAATAAGTGAATTGTTCACTTATTGAATTGCTTAGATTTATCCTATCAGGGGCTCACATCATACAAAGTGTGAGGACAAAAATGGTATTAGTTTACTAATCATCGGCCTTAACATGTTATCAACTTTGGTAGAACCGTCCAAGCTTCGATTTTTCTCCGTTTCTTATGAGCATTTTCGTGTGAAGGCGAATATTTATTTACAGACTTGTTGTTGTGCTATTCTGGGCATCGTATTTTCCATATGTTATCATTTTTGTGTAATTTTATAAAAGTTTCTACGTTATGCTTCGCCAATATGTCAGCCAAGACATCTCTCTCTCTCTTTCTGTCTTTCTCTCTCTCTCTCCATCTCTCTCTCCTTCGCTCTCTCTTCCGTCATTCCTTTCAATTATCTTCGGAAACCACTCTAATCTTCTTCTGTTCGTATTTCTATGCAGCAGTGTCCTATATAAATGGAGCACAGTTGGTAACATTATTCCAATTTATATTGGCGGATATGATCCTTTTGTACAAATTCTTCACTCAGTGTTTAAACTTTCAGAAGCCTTGAATCTATTTGGCAAGCTCTTAAGGAGGCATTGGGGTTATCATGCCAATGAATATACTTTTTTTTAACCGAGAAACCGTGCAGCTTTCAAATGTGAACATTGTTATATTCCGGGTTTTTCTCACATTAGCACTTTCCAACTCCTTTTTATTTTTCAGTCCGCTGGAAGAATCCGAAACTTGCTTTCACTCTGAAAGACTTGGAGCTATCAGCACTTCAAGGTCAACGTTTATCATTTGTGTTTTTGCCGTTCTTGGACGATTTTATAAACTCAGTTGTTCTGTCTGTACTCCAAAATTTGAGCTCTGATAGCCTGGATCTAAATTTTCGTTACCATTTTCGCTCTGATTCTTTGGATTATTTTCGTTTCTAGAAGGAGCTATGATTATTTTCAACTACTTTTTATTGATCAAATATATTTTGAACGTGGGAAAATTTGCACATATTTTCGTGTAATTTGAATGCTTCCATGTGAATTCTGTGCGGTCGGTCTTCACGCGACATACTCAGTGGAAGACTCATAGAAAGCACCTCAACCAGGTAGAATTTCAAATACAACCACAACGATGTCTAGATAATCGCAAAATTTGGACTACCTTGGGCCGTATTGAATCACCCTTTCTGGGAACTCCAGCGTTAAATATTGCGCTACTGGAAAGGGAAATCGTGGCTGCTCGATTTAGCACGGCGTCTAAGTTTTGCGAATATCTAAGTATCGTTGTGGTTGATTTCGCCTAATAACCTGCCGTGAAAATTGTAGTAAGCAGTAAATAAAACAGTAGACCCCCCTGACGGGTGATTGCTGTGGCAAAAAGATCGATAGAAATAGCTGAGAGACGTGCGAAACAAAGGACCCGCATGGTGTGGTGGTGAACGCGTTACTCCCCGGAAAGGATAATAGCGCGTTCGTTCCCCACCGTAGACACCTGCGGTCCAGAGTTTTGCAAATATCTCAGCAACGTTGTGGTTGTAAAACAGTAGACATTGTGGTTTCAAATGCAATTGGACTAAGGGTGGGTTGGAAAGGCGGTCAAAAGTTTTTAACACATTTTTCCCTTTTTCTGAAGTCCTGCCACATATCAAGGTTCTAGGAAATATGATACTTAACTTACACGAGACCTGAACAAATGTAAAGTTTAGTGGCCCTAGTTCGATTCACTTGATGATCAAGTGAAATACAGGTAATAGAGATGATTCGACTCTTCTAAGATGGCGTTGGAATGTATCTTCTAGCTATTATTAAAAAGCGGTATGTAAAACTTCCAAAAGTGCCCTTTAATTTAGTTAATCATCGAGGAACTTAATCGGTCACCAGAAAATGTGGTCGTCCGGTCGTCCGCATCGAGACTATATCTGTCCACGGGTCTTTGCTCTATGCATAGTAGAAGCATCACAGTTTTTTCCATGAGTTTCTTTACCGTTTCTCTTTTTTGACTAAAACGTGTAGCCATTTGTAGCTCTTCAAGCTTTGTTGTAGAATAGGCTTACTCTTTGTTGAGGTTCGGAACGGAGTTCTCACCTTGAATGGCTCTGCTTTGAGCATGAGCTATCAGTGAGCATCGTTACCCTATCAAAATATATTATATAGGAAAATTTGGCATGAAGAAGTCTGAATTTGGCCTACATAGGTCTTCTATTGCTTAGCTTTTAGTTCTTTAAAATTTACTTCTGGAAAGTATGAAGTGCGTTATAGGGGCAAAGTATGGCGGCCTGTGTATCCACACGTAATATTTTCTTCTCGCTTTTCAAGTTCGTAGCGCCGTAACGTATTCGTTTTAAGTTTCAATTTGTTGTTCTCTGCCTAAATAAAGTAGTGCAAGACCTAGTACGTGCGTAGCTCTGTGGCTAGAGGTACACTGCAATGCATACAGGTTCTGTTCCGAATATTTGTCGGTACAATCGGAAGTACTCCATACTTCCGAGTTGCGAAATTGGCACCAGACTTGTGAAAAAGCACTCAGTCAAAATCAGTGATCCAGCAGAACTCATTGTATAGGACAAATGTGCATCCAATTGCCTATGCGGTGTAACCAATGGAGCGGAATGCAAAACGCACCTTCGAAGTACCACCAAGCGCTTTGTGCTTTTATTTCTTAAAACCTAATAGTACGGTTTTGTGGGGAAACAATGCATAAGCACAAACATTTGATTCGGCTAAAATCTTCTACGGCATGTGGGGCTTCACAAAAAGGATATCCTATCAGTGAGCTGTGATGGCCAATAAAGGTATTCTAGATCTACATGTATTAAAATCTGATTCTTTATAATAGCAGAACAAGCATCAATGGTGTACGAAGTAACAAAAAGCATGTCGTTAAACGCTCCATTTGGCAATGTCGCTTTCGACATTCATCGTCCAACTTCTTCACTTTCATCTTCATGTTTGTCTTCGTGTTCGACTTCACAGATCAGTAACGCTCCATTTCATCCTCTATCTAATCGCCATCGGATGCCGTCTCCTAGGAATCGATGGAGATCTCATCGTCATTTTTATCGTCTTGTTATGCCGATCGGCATTCTTCGCCGATTGAATATCTAACATTGGTTTCCCACATTCGTCTCATACTGTTGATTTTTATATTGTGTGATATTACTATTATTTTTGTTACTATTATTATTACTGTTATCTTTGCCATTAAATACTGTTATTACTAAATACACGTATTAAAGAGTTTATAAATTCTCCTTGATCAAACATGGCCGACTATCCCTTTAGGAGTCATAAGAAGAATTTGAGCTAACATAATGGCGGTTTTTTTATTACCCACTGAGAAATGGACAACGGTAGTATCAGCACCATCTCGTTTTATAGTTTTACTCTATAGAACATCGAGATCTGTAGAGTATGAAAATTTGCTAACCCGATTAGTGGTGCAAAGGATCCGCTATTATAATTTGCTTCGAAATTGTTATTATCAGAAAGAGAAGCACCACCACCGTCGCGTTAGGGATATGAATTACACTTTTAATTCATTCTGCTCTCCGCTATGAAGGCATTTCTCTTAAAGATTTTTTTTCATTTCAGTTATTGCTGAGAACCACCAGCCTACTAATCTTTCAGCGTTTAGGCTCCAACGGTACCAGATTACGGACCCCCGAAGGATAGGGATCTTAGTTCTGAACACGAAACTGAGCCAGGAATCGTGTCAGTGTTGCATGAAATTTCTGACCATCGTTAAGTAAGAACGCAAATGATTTCCGTCACTTCGGAATTTAGATAGAATTTTACCTTTAAGTTTCCACAAGGTAATCCCTAGTTTGTATCTAATTGTTTTTGGTCTACATTATGATCATAGAGAAAGACTGGTTGAGAGAAGGGAAATCGAGCGCCTTGGCTGGTGTGTTGAATAGCCTGTGAGCGCTTCGGTAAGGATGGTTTAATAATAATAGGATTTGAAGCCCATCTGAGGTCCCGAGTTTTTCAGATATCTCAGCATCTTTGTGGTTTCAAGTCCGTAGACTTAAACAACAGCACATGAAATTTAAAACGACGATTGCTGTTCCTTATTTACCGTCACCAACTGCTGTAATGAGAGAATGTTCATCTAGACGCAGAATGAGTAATGAAGGGTGTCGAGCCAATTTGATTAGTGGTTACAGCGTTCTGGTTCAAGTTCGTTCATCTTGTTATTATTACTGACGGAGCTATTCTACTTCTTTACTATTCATACGTTCCTTGTATTCTTCTCGTTTTTCTTTTGTCATCGTTCAATGCTTTTTATATGTTATGATCAATATTTATTAGATTATACGCTATACATCGTTACTAGTATTCAGATTCATTAAACTATTCAAATGTTTTCCACGTGAGCATGAACTACGAGAACATAAACCGATTCACTTCCGTGATTCGTCTTGTTTCTTCGTACATTAGCAATTTATCTCTACCCCTTGGTAAGGCTACGAGATATGGACTTCATGAACATCAAGGATGTTGAAATTATAAAATCACGAAGCGCCCTAAAGATTTGTAACACAAATACTCATATGAGTTTACATCACCTAATATTATAGTAGCGCGGTTAAGGTTCGACCCTCCCCCAGCCCCACTAACCCTCCATTCTTGCAGGGTCAGGAACCAGGATTGTTTGGGAGAAACTAGCTTTCTGCAACCCTAGTGGTCACGCTCTAGCTCGGTTATCTCAGGACTCCAGAAATAGTCAAGTCGGTCGGCCAGCATTCGCAGACGTTAAGAAAGAAGGTAATAAACATCAAGCAACAACCAAACCCACGCGCAAAAAATTTAAGACATTCGTGGATGATAGATGCGAGGAAACGATTCGAATGCAAGAAGTGCTAGGATCCGTACAATAGATGTGAAAAATCGGTTGTGTGAAATAAAATGAGTTACAAAAGTATTAAGTTGTGTGGGTGATTTGCGAAAAAAGGTATGTTATTTTGATCTTTACCCAAGTTGAACAATTTTTTAATGTTTCTTTTACAAAATCAAACGATAACCAAATGTCGTTTTAACTTGTTGGCAAGTGGAAAAAAACAACTTTTTTTTTTTGTTATTACTCTTTGTTACTCTTTGTTATTCAATGTAGTTCGAGTACTAAATATATGCACTACCGCTACCAGGTTATTGTGCTAGTGACTTAAAGGGTCTAAAAAAATCGTCAAGCCGTCCATATCTGTTGGAACTCCTCCCAATTCATGATCTATTTTTTGTTTTTCAACCTCTATAATTAAGTTATTTGTACATTTGTACATTTATAATTTAGATAGAAAAACCTCTCGGCGTTGATCAATGCCTGAGGGATGCGCCGTGCATTCGACTTCATTAAGCTTCATTGGAGGTGACTTAATGCTTATCTGGCTTTTACAATGTCTCGAGGTGGCCTTTCGATGTATCGAGCCAGTGCTGCTATCCTTCCAGGCAAGTCTGGTACCAATTTGCCGGCCCAAGAAGGATGGAACGCTTGGTGGGCCATAGGCCCGGGGATCGATTCCACGTGTGTGTTGCAGGGCGCCTCCGACCCGTGCTCCACACGCGCCCTACATTTGTAATTTAGAAATATCAACTTGCTGAAGCAAAATCGGTATTAAGAGCTATTGTGCGACGAGAGGAAAATCGTAAACGTATGGTAATGCAGTGCTCAATGTTTGAGTGAATGAGTAAGAAGGACTTGCTATAGAATGACTATTAATTTTTTCCATTTGTGTTTTCCTCATTTTGCTCGTTTCGAATTCAGACTTGTTCAATGCTTTAAGGGCTGTGAAAAATTCACTTTTCTAAGAATATATCGGATTGGGCACTTTTGCTAGTAGCAGACTTTTGAGTGTTTCTCTTTAAAACTTTCAAAACCATAACATTTCCTCGCATATCGTGAGATCTATGGAATACTGTACTGTTTCTTGGTTCATGCTTTTCGTAGAGAAATGCAAAGAACTCAGAAATCCAATATAACTGTACATGTAGGTGTCTGGATGATATGAGTAGACGGTTGTCTTGAGAATGTCATGATCGTCGGCCTAGTGGTGCTCGTTGCGCTACTTCCGCTTTCCGCACGAGTGCTGGTCGGCGCGATTCCACGACGCGGAAACGAACCATGGTCATTGGTCTTGTGCAAGTTCAAAGATAGCGACTACGAGCCGCGAACTGCTGAATGGTTTTCCGAATGGATTTCTGGCGGAAATAATCCAGGTAGGCGTTGTTCATGTTTGGAATGAACATGTATTGAAGAGTTTTTTTTTATAATAATGCAACGGTGGATTATTCAACTCGCCATTCACCGCCACATTGTAGCTTTAAGATTCTGCTGGGTATGGAGTGCTATACTCAGTGGAGGGCAATTCTTTCAACAAGGTGTTCAAAGTTCTGAGAGAGCTCGGCAATCCAATCCATAAAGCCCAACTAATACTGCGTATGTGCCTGGAATTGCTTCCATCTAGTCAGCAGTTTGCTTTCAAGGTAGCCGACCTCCCTCTGATTCGCGAGAACCGCTGACTGTTTCTGGTAATTTCTTTGAGAATCCCCAGAATGGTAATCCCGATAAGTTATCTTGAAATTTCAACGGAAGAATATCTGGCCCGATTTCCGAATTACCACTGGGCTGGAAATTTCGTTGGGCTCGCACGGTGTTCGTTAGGAAGCGTTATTCAAAAACTCATCTAAATATGAATCATTATAGCATTAATACGACAGCAGGAATAATATAATAATAGTAATAGTGATTTTATTAGTAGTAATAGTGTGAGTAATGTCAATAATAATTATTTTATTACCCCCGGAAAGGGTAATACCGCGTTCGTTCGCCACCGCAGACACCTACTGTCTGGAGTTTTGCAAATATCTCAGCAACATTGTGGTTGTATCACACATAATACCCTGCCATGAAGATTTGTAATAGGCAGCAAATAAAAAGTTGACATTAGTTATTTCATTTCCAATAATATTTTTGGTAACCACTTTTATTTACTACCTATTGTTTTTCATGGCAGGGGATGATGTGGAATATAACCATAATGATGCTGAGATATTTACAAAACTCCGGACCTCACGTTTCTGCGGGTGAGATCGCCGCGTGCGGCGCAGTGGTTGGAGACGCCACTGCAACACACACGTGGAATCGTGCTTTGCGCCCATGGCTCACCAAGCCTTCCATCCCTCCGGGGTCGACAAATTGGTACCAGACTTGTCTGGGAGGATAGCAGCACCGGCCCGATACATCGGTAGGCCACTGCGAATCATTGTAAAAGCCAGATATGAATTAAGTCACCTGCAACGATGCTTAATGAAGTCGAATGCATGGCGCATCCCTCAGTGGATGATCAACGTTTAGAGGTTTATCCTTTATCTTTTTGTTATCAATCACCAATGAACGGGAGTAACCTGGCGAGAGCAAATCGGACTTAGTTAAGCTGAAATCGTAGTACAAATCGCAATGTAGTCATTTTTTATTTATTGCTTGTTTTTCTGTTGAGAGAATGGCGACACCAAGGACCCGCATAGTGTGGTGGTGAACGCGTTAGTCACCGGAAAGGGTAATTGCACGTTCGATCCCTACCGCGAGCAACTGCGATTCGGAGTTTTACAACTACCTCAGGATCACTGTGGCCAATATTTTTACGATTTGTAAAATATCGATTGTCAGTCTTCTCTGTCTTTAATGACTTTCTTTGCCTTTTTATCGTCTTCTACCATTACTAGGCTTTTGCTTTTGTATTAGAAAATAAAGATAAAACATATCTAAAGGGGCGCTGGATGGTGGTGTACAGGTAATTCACAATACCTTATATCGCTTAACAACTCGTAATAATAAATCCCTCAGAAGAATTTCCACTGCCCTTCGGTATGCATTTTTTGCGTGGTTAGGTTTCATCCCTGAAAATCAGAAGAAGTCGGATTCCGGTATGTAGAGAGGTTTTCGAGCTTCAGGTCAGGTTTTGTGACGGTAACAATTTCTCGCGTAAATTTATTCTTGTCTGCACTTCTAGATTGAATTCTGAAGCTCCAAATCTTGGTTAACCTTGCTAGCAGCCGAATGTACGGTTATACATCGCATGTTCACGGCTGGGAATATCTTTACTCGCAACAATTGGGCGGTGAACGAATGAGGGTGTGCAACGTAAAAAGAGAAGCAATAGAAAAAATTATTAAAGCTCTGTCTCAAATAGAAATTGACTTGTAACCAATGTTTTCAGACACCATTGAGAACTACTTTTCATCCGTCTCAAACACTATTTATACCATCAAAGGTTCGAATGTAACGAAATGGTTGCGACTTCCGTGGACTCGTCACGAAGTTCTTCGAATGGCCCTTATGGATCCAAGATTGCAATCGATACGAGACCGTCCATTTGCTGTAAGTTAGCTACATCAATCTGATATCTTGTTAATAGTCGAATAATCCGGTCAAACACTGCCAAAGTGTCCATTCGTCGAAGTCGCAGGTCAGAGCCTTCCATCCTCGTTTTGAGGAACACGGGAAGATACGCATTCATATTGTGAAACTCCTTCTTTTCGCCATCCTTGGTAAAAGATGACCAAATTGCTCAGCAGGGTTTCCTGGATTCGGTGCTGTTTCGAATGACCATCTCTCTCTAAAGTACTCCGGCACATGAAGCGCTTCTAAACTATAAGCGCACTATTAACCTAAACCACGTCATAAATGGTTGAAATATTGTTTGGATTTTTAGCACTCAGTATTCCGTAATTTGGCTTTTAAGATGTTTGACAAGGCTAAACAGCTCTGCATTTCGTTTGCTGAGCAAAATGGTTTTACTTTGCACAGACGGAAAATTACCGTGATCAATATGGAGAACACAGCCGTCTACAGCAAGGATACCGGTGCGGTTTATGCTTTGTTGTCTTCACTGTTTTCCAACGTTGTTGTAAATTTGAATGCTATATTTCGATGGTGTACATTTCCGCTTGGACGTTAATTTTTCTAGATTTTCTCTAAAAAGAACAGTTCGCTCATTATTTACAAGCTGGTATCGAGAGTTGTTGTCTGGTAATGGTGTCTTGAAATAATCTCCCCCTACTGTTTTATTGAAATTACTTTCCTTAACGGCAACCAATTTGTTTTGATGCCTTATAACGAGGAATTTTTAAGGCGTGTTGCTGACTCCGAAACTGATTTTCTCGTCAGTTTTGACGCATGAGATGATTCATGGAATGAATGTTGGTCATTCCTATAGCGATCGAAAAGTACAAGTGAGTAAATTTTGAATAAGGAATTCATTCTGCGTTTCCCACCGTCTTAATCCGTCTTGCCAAGAAATGAAAGAGCTAATAGTGTGAAAAGGTTGCTGATGAAGTGAGCATTTAGCGAGGATTGCCATGAAAACTATGCAAAGTTTTTTTCTTCTTGATTTTCACCTTTAACGTTATTTCTGCTAGGAGTTCGGAATAGCTTGTGAGCAGAAGTCGAACATCACTGAATTTCGTGCAGGTGTTTCCCTACGCTGCACCAGGAGAATATGATGACAAATACGATTTGATGTCCACCGCCAATGCTCACATGCGTCTGTCAACTTACGGACTTAGTGGTCCTGGTTTGAATGGACCACATCTGGACTATCTTGGCTGGCTTCCACAGAACAGGATTGTGTATTTTGGACGGTAATCATTCTGTCGTTTATTTAGAAGACATAAATAAAAGTTGGAGAAGCATAGCGCAGTAGTTAGAAATGTCCCGCAAAGTATACGTGATTTTTGGTTGGATTACAAAGCCTTCCATCGCTTTTCGTCGGAGAAGTTGGTTTCAAACTTGTCTGAGTGGATAGAACCTCAATTCATACATTGGTAACCCTCCTCAATAGGATACCATACATTCAATCAGCTGTTCTATGCTAGCATAGACTCGAGATCATAGTGCATTCCTGCAGAATGGATACGCTCTATTCTTTTATCCTTTAACACAAAATGTGAATGATGTTACGATATGAGGGGAAATCGGATCCTCATGTGAGCTTCAAATCCGCGATTGCCCTTACCTCGGGTTTAAGTGCTATTCACCACACTAACCGAGGTCCCTACTTGGACTTTCTCTCAGCCAGTTTTGTTCATTATATCAATGCTATCAGTAACCACCCGTCAACAGGAATGATCTGGGGAGCACAAGTCGGCATTGGACCCAACTAAGCCGGAACTGAAGTCAAAATCACAAAGTGTAAACTTTTCATTTGTTGTCAATTCTTTTTTCATAGCAGGGGTGCTATGTAAAATAAATATCTCAGCATCCTTGTGGTTATATTTCAATAGTACTCTGTCATTACAAAAGAACAGCCAGTAAATAAAAAGTGAAGACATTGTGGTTTTGGTGTAATTGATAAATCAAGTGGAGTAACACGAAACACAATAATCGGTTATTAGTTTACTATTGTCCTACAACATTTACTATCGATAAGAGGCGATGAAGAAGAAAAAAAATTTGCAATTATAGCGATGGTCGAACTAATTACACTCTGCGACTTTCCTCACTTTCCGTCCCTCATCGTCTCACCAATGGTTGGTTGCTGGTGATGATACCGTATGATCGCGATGACCCAGGAAATGTATACACTATTGAACATCGTACTCCGGTTGGAAACGATGTGGCTATAAAGCAGGTGATGGTACACCAACTCTAGTAAGTCACGGTACTTTCGTGCTCTACTGAGTACCTACTTTCCATTCACAATGGTTACGTTCTAAACTTTTACACAATAAAACAACGCAAACCATCCTTCAATTGTAAAGTAGCAGAAATAATTGAACATTAAAAAAAATGTTGCTGTTATGCGAATGATCTTGTTTTCATCGTTTCTGGTTTATCAAATTTAGTGCGTAAAGAGACAAAGCAATCTATCGCCTAAGTGATCGAGCGATTAGCGAGTGTTCGTGTGTGATAGATGAACTTCACCATTCGTCTTGTTGAATTCATCACTCGCAATCTTTCCATCGTCTCCCTGACAAGCAAATATTCTCATGAACTTGGCTTCTCTTTCTCTGTTTTGTTTTGCAACGCCTTACTATAAAATGTTATTTCGAGAACATCACAGATAACATAGATATATCCGGAAAATTACGCTGGTTGGCTCCATGGACAGTGGAAATGTGTATCTTGAAACCACAGACTCTTTAGTTTATGATGTAAATGGCATAAATTCGGATTTACTCTTGTTTAAAAAAGGAAGTGCATTAGAAAAACAGCATCAACGAGACTCTAAAGTGCCCAGAAATCCGATCTGCCTGCCCTTTCAGACACTTACGTGGACATGACTCATATTTGCCTCACAGTATTGGAAATTGTGTTTCTATATAATTAAACTCGCGCAAGATTGATGAATTTGTAGCGGATCCCAGGACCGACCTTCTATTACCCTCGCCAAGGATTGATAATTTACTGTTCTTCTTCAGTGAGTAAACATGAGGTTGGTAATACAGTATTTTATTAGCACACAATAGCTGACGTTTCGGTGGTCTCGATTTCTTCAAAGCCTGGAAAAGTTCAAACCATTTTGGTCGTTATAAGTCTTCCAGTTAATTGGTGGACACCAGCCGCACAGAGTATTGCTTGGGGAAGGAATGTGTCTGGGTTAGATCACAGAATCAGCCTGAGGTATGGTGCTAGGTCAAACGTGATCACAAGGCACTCCTTGCGCTTAACCATTAAGGAGAAGATTTTGAATTACAAGTTAATGTCCTCGCACAGGAATCCGAAACATCAGCGCGTAAAACTCTTGAAGCTCTGTGAATTATTTCCAGAAGTCCAAAAATAAACCACAAGGAGAAGTGTATTGTGATAACGCGTGACCTATCGCCATACCGCAAAGTGATTTGCTGATCTGACGCAGACAAATTGCCCTCCCACGTGTTACTCTGTGCGGTTGCTATCCACCAACTAGTTGAAATACTTACAGCGAATAAACAGCAGGTGTTTAAATGAAGTTGTTTTCTATGCGAATGCAAATTTGTGTATTATGTCTTATATGCCGGGGTTATAAAAGTGTTTGGCTGAATAGATTTCATTTCAATTTGAGCTTCCCAGGTTCTGAAGAGGGCCAAACCGCCGAAACGCTAACTATTGTCTGCTAATAAACGCTATAATGGCAATCCAGTGTTTGCTCATTGAAGAAAACAATGAATTATCTCAGCACCATTGCGGTTGTGTTCATTATCACTATTAGCATTGCTATTGCTGTCACTACTACTCTTATTATTACTATTATTATTATTATTATTATTTTTCATCAATTGTTTGATTGTTCTTTTTTTAAGTTAGGAAGATTGTCAACTAATTTCTAATGTGCTCAGGGTGCTGTTGTGGTCCATAAAGTGCATCGTATCGGTCAATCCTACTATTCGACTCTGATAACACATGAGCATGGCGAATTCGATGAACTAACTGCTGGCACCGAGTGGCTACGATTCCTCAACACAAATATTGACGGGGGTTTTCAGTACATACGGGTTAAAGTAAGGATTATCCTTCTACTTTACATTTGCAAAATAATAGGCAAATTTACCAGTAAGGTTTCTCTCAGCCAAATAATAACTGCGTTTTTATGACATGGTGTGCTGTAGCTTATGTAATGGCGTATTTTTCATCTTCTCTAGGGATATTTTTTCGAAGACTTTTACAAATCAAAGATTAATAACCTTAGCAGAACTACCGAAAATCTCATAAAAGCAATAGTGTTTTTACAGGTCGAACGGGTTCATGGAAAATCTCATAGCGCTGATCTCAAAATCATAACAACGTTTCGACCGGTACTGTCATTTTACCTTATTTACCTTGTCTTCCGTTATATTTCTGGATTTTTCATCGAAAACCATGGTAATCTGTGCGACGCAAAACGATTTTTTTGGAGAAAAATTTTTAACAGACATCATGTACTTTGAGAGGCCGTCTAGCGCACTGGTTGGAGGACACCGTAATACACGCGTAGTCCCGAGACCGACTTCCTGTCCGCCTCTGCATTGATGAAAAATCTGCTGTTTTTTTGATTAGCAAAGACTAGTTTGTTACTATGCATTATTTATTTACAATAGCTGACGTTTCGGCAGATTTCGCCATTTTTTAGAGCCTGTTAAGACCAAGTTCAGAAAGAACCACGATAGCTACTTTTCAATCACATTAGATGTAAAACAGGTTCTTTACGCCGTCACCCCTCCCTATAAGTCTTTCATCGAATTTTCCACGTGGAGGCAAATAGTGCAAAACTGAAATGGATAATAGATAATAGGGTAACGAGCCAATCTCATGTTAAAATACCAGTCTATGATAGTGTGTGAAATCTCGTAGGAGGTATGTCATGGCAAAGAAGTGCGGATTCCGATACACGCCTCGTTCTCGTTGATTTCTCGTGGTGTCCGAAGCGTCTGCATCGATCGCAATCGGACCATCACACAAAACGATGTGGATCGACAGTATCTCCGACAAGCATTCTTCGTCATGAGGTCAATTCCTTTTCAAAGAAATATTAGCGAGAACTTTATTTAGTTCTGGGAAATAATCGTCCAAGATTTAAGTGCAGCGCCCAGTAGTACAAAAGAGTTTTGGTTTCCAGTAAATTCCTCTTATTAACAGTGTCGCTTTTTGCTTCTAGGTAAACCTTAGGAATGCCTGAAAACACTTCTATTCATGGAAAATCTTGGTCCTTCTTCATCGTAAATAGGTTTCGATCTTAGAAGAAAAGTATGAAAACGGAAAAAGCATGAATTTAAGAAGGACGTTTGGACAAAACGAATGTATTAGTGGTTACACATGGCGAGCTATCGATGCGTACGACTATGTCTGCGTAGAACCACATCGGTGAACGTTTCTCTTCGCATATTGATTTTTCTATTCCTGCTGTGAAAGTGTTTTTCATTTAGAATCATTGACTTATTCAGAGCAGCCGAGGTTATGGAGAGTATTGCACCAGTTGATGAGAATGGAGCTGGTTGTGATGTCGATTACGTTCACAGAAATGCTTTTCAGGTTAGTGCTCTCACTGTACTTCATTGAAAGAAAGTCGGCTAAATATCAGAGGTATGACCTAGGAGCGCTAACTCGACTTCTCACAGGGTCAACCAGGGCTCTATTTCTCATCGGTCGCGAAATTGCTATCTGCCTAACCTGGAACAAGCTGAATCCCTCCAGTGTACGCGGTAATGCTTTAGCACCTCCAGGATTCGATTCGACCATCATTCAACGGACTTCGTGACGGAGACGGAAATCTGCAATCAGCAGTTGAAGCCGCAATGGAAAGGCTTGAAGAACCGCGTGGAAGGTGAAAGCGACGAACTGAACAGAATGCAAGTGCTCGAGGCGCACAGTGTGATGCAGTCGGATCATATAATAAATAATAGATAACTGAATCACGTAAATGTTGCAAAGAAGAGGTCTATTAACAATTACCTGTATTAGCCCTTTACCAACTAACTCGTAAGGCAAGATCTTTTTTCTTTCTGAAACATGCCAATGGGCCCCACTCACTCGGTGAACATGAAAAACGTAAAACTTTTCAAAAGTAACCCTTTATTTTCACCATTTTCAACGATCTGATACCTAGGGGCTCGCTGCTAGTCCTTCTCTTTGCATTGTCGCCATACCCAATACGTGTTGTCGTGCTTCTCAATACTAAACGTATGGCAGATTAACTAAGTGCGACCGAAAGAAGGAAAATGCTTGTCTTTAGTGCTTCCAGAATCAATGAGAGAGAACCTTGGGATCTTGTGGTTTAATGAATGAGGCGTCCGTCCAAGGTTCGATACCGATCCAATTCATGCGCAGAATCTGAAAATCTCACGCAGATACATAGGTGTGAGATTAAACTGTGGTTTCTTTAACTTCAATGATGCTGAGATATTTGCAAAACTCCGGACCGCAGGTGTATGCGGTGGGGAACGAACGCGCTATTGTCCTTTCCGGGGTGTAGCGCGTTCACCACCACACCACGCGGGTCCTTATATATCTCAGCATCATTGCAGTTATATTTAACAATGTATACCCTGCCGTTAAAAAGAGTAGGCAGTAAATAATAAGTTAAAATTGTGGTTTCTCTACTTATTACTCTAAACCCTCCCAACGGTTTACCGATTCATCATGGCTAGGAGGTGTTCGTGGGTGTCGGACTGCGATGAACAGCGTGGGATTGATCTCCTGGCAGGGTCTCCCAAGCCAAAAAGGAGTCCTACGTTTCTATCAGGAATCCTAGCTAAGAGTGAACCAATACTAGGATCCACCAACGTCCTGGTATCAAAATTGAATGGTGGTAAATGGTCCTCTGATACACAAGGGCTGCGACTGCCTGCGGTTGTGAAGAGCTGGGGCAGACTTTGGCCAGGCTGCACTCGTGATTTCAGGGAACCACAATAACTTAACCAACAAATCTGCGAAAAATGGAAGCTGTGCTAGGGCCCGCACCACCAGTGACGACGGGCCATTCAAACTACAAGTATCAAGTAATTATTACTCTAAACAAGTTGCCGAACAGATCACATCCATGCTTATTGCTGTAGTAGTTTTACAGATAGTGATTTTAAGGATCGATTTCTTGGCGTTAGGGTGTCTGAGACCATTTGCTTTTTCTTCATGTTTCTCCTTTATCCATGGAAATCATTTAGAAAAAGTTTTATTCAGGGCGATAAAGCATGTGTCAGTGAAGACGAACGTGCGCTAATCCACAAGGAGAACGCTGAATCGCATCTCTTCCTTCGGAATAACGCGTTTTTTAATGGGGCTGATTCCGTCGGTCCATAGAGAGGACGATTGGGATCGATCTTTCAATTCTTTTCACGCTTTTCATTATGCTTTGAAAAAAGTTTACTGTACAGTGGTCGATAAATTTATCAAGCCATTCTTTTAAAACTGCCTTCGTACTTACATTTTCTCGTTACTTTAATTTTCATTTCCTCCTAGGAAAAGCGTGATTTTTGCACCATTCCTGCATGACATAAGTGAATAAATGGCCTTTCATCTGTCATTCGTCATTTTTTCAATGATTCCACTTCTATTGTTTAATGGTCCTCGCTTCATTTTCAGTTTTGCCTTTCTTACGAAGAAATCTGGAGTGATAATCCTACACGCATAAGTGACAACAAAGTGTTCTCGATAAACGCTCTCATTGGGTATGAATAGCGTAGTGCCTGTTATCTGGCGGAGCGGTAATATTCACCAAGTTTCGGATTCGCATGTGTGAGCAAAGATGAATGCGTGTATTCGCTTCTGACACCTCTTATGCTAGCAGTCATTTCCGGGCTACAGTGATTCGGATAGTGTTCCGATACGTCTTGAGGTACAATTAGAAGGATATCTGTTGCTACCATTCTTTCAACTTGATCTTCCGCCATTTCTTGCCGTTAGAGATAAAATTCCTATCACGGTACTGATTAAGGGTCTTGAGAATGCCGTCCGAAAACATGCGGAATTTTATGTCAATTCCATCGTTGGGGTCCTGCTCTTTAAAAAACGTTTTAGGGAAAGTAGGTGGTGGTAGTGTCTCCGCCTTTTGATTTTTATCTCTATTTGATGTTTCTCTTTGGCCTGATAGCGGAGTCGATCTTGAAACTAATAAAAGTTGCATGTTATCCTAAGCAGGGTCGTTTTAGAAATGGGCTGTGATGGTGCAAAACTTGGCCCCAATTCTAATAGCGAACGCGCACTCTCAGGTACTCTTATGCCACCAATCACGGTGACCTTAGACTTTCTTGGTGCATTATCAACCCTATTTTGACTATTACGAGAAACGTTAAGAATTTGTTTGCGGTCCTTTTTTGAAACTGAAACATGTGAATTACTCGAAAGATTTTCGAATGTCCACCCAGCAACTAATAGCTCTCTTGAAGGAGTGCCCAAACTGCTCGATTTATAGATCGTCTGGGAAATATTTCGCCCAAACAAGGAGGTTTGCAATAGGACAGCGACTGGCACCAAGTCTTGCTACTGTATTTATGTCTAAAACGGAAACTCCTATTCTCGATCTCCGACCACTATTCTACTGCAGATATGTAGATGAATGTTTTGTCGTCCTCTCTACGCAGGAGGAAATGGACAAATGATTTGAATTATTGAACGAGCAGTTTGAGTACATAAAGTTCACCCGGAAGGAACAGAGAAAAAATTGGCTCCCGTTTTTAAACGTTCAAATAAACCTGTCAAGTAGCGGTTACTTGACAGAGTGATACCGAAAACCAAGAAACAAGAACATCCTCGTTCATTTCCTTTCTTCCCACCCTTCACACACAAAGAGAGCGATTGTGAGAAAAATGTCTCGAACAGCAACCTCTGTGTGCACAACCAGGGAACTAAAGGAAGAATCGCGCGACTTGGCTCGGCAAATAGGCATTTCCAATGGCTACGAAATAATAACCCCACGAGATAAGTTTGGAAGGACAACCACACGCCCAAGCGAAACACTTAGCCAAAGGAAAATCCCGTTTACGTTGCTTTTTATTAGCGATGAAGCAAGCGTAGCTGTTAAACAATGTTTAAGAAAGGCCGGTCTAGAGGAATCGGTAGCGATTGTTGAAATACTACCGGATGCCCTACGTCGTCAATTAGTTCGTAACCACCTGTATGATCGTCTATGTGAAAGAGCGAATTGCGTAATTTGCTCTTACGGCAGGGACAGTGATTGCATGACTTCAGATACGGTATACCTGATCTCTTGTAATAATTGCGGGGATAAATATATTGGCGAGACGGGCAGACTTCTGTGTATCCGCATAAACGAACACCTTGATGGCAAAGGAAAAGCAAGGCAAAGTACCCCACTAGGCACGCATAGGATACAAAAGCATAGTGGAGACCATTTTGAAGTAAAAGTCAATATCCTTGCACAGGAGACTAAAAGATCAGGGTGAAAAGTTCTTGAGGCTTTTTGGATTAATGCGAAAAATCCTGCACTGAATAGCAGGGATGAATACTAAGAGGTCACACGCGACCTGTCTCCGTATTTTCGCATCAACTTCTGACGTGGGATGGTGCAGTCATCAACCATATGCGACCATAATCAACTGTTCTAAACTTCCTCATTGGAACTCACGAAAAAGCGGTGAGTTTTTAGGGAAGCTGTTGATCATATGATCACCATAGAGTTTTTCGTCTTTTTGTAAGTGTTATTGAAGCGCTTGGCCTAGTAGATTGCGTGTTAGTGTACACTTCCAGGCTCAGAAGAAGGCGATAGTGCCGAGACGTCAGCTACTGTTGTATTGTATTGTGTTTTTCTATGGAAGTAAATGGATACTGTTTAACAACCTGGTGATTGCTAAGCAAGAAAACGACGCATATCTTGCTTTCACAATGACGCCGGTTATCCCACCGATCTATCGACCCAGTGCTGGTGTCGTGCCAGGTAGGTCTATTGGTGGGTTATAGGCGCGGATTTGGATTCCACGTGTGTGCTGCAGTGCACCTCCGACTACTGCGCCACACGGGACCTCTTCCGTTGTTGAGGTTCAGAAATCTATTATGTTACGTCGATAGCTTGAACAATTCCATTTACTGCAACCTCTAGTAGTAATGAGCAGTAAAGTATTAGCACTTTTCGACAAGTAATAATAATGGAGCATGAACTTCGAAACAGATTATAACAGCAACGTCTGTAGTTGTGTAAATGTTGTTAAAGTTGTTTTCGTAAGCCAATGGTCGCTTTAGTGCTATTTTAGAACCATTTTTGGTTTAAAGCAAAGCGATTAAATCGATATTACTTCTATTTTTGTTTGTCCTCGAGCTTAATGCAAGGTGATGGGCCCAAAGAGATTCCGAATTATTCACTATTTCACATGTTTATACTAATTCGAATGGATCACATTCATGAAAAATCGTATGGATTCCAGCACGTTTCAAGTTGCCCGTTTCGACTGCACGTTCAATAACACTGAGTGATCTTTTATCCTGTTTACATAGCAACCAGGCTGCTGACGCATACGGTAAGGCAGGAGGAATCGTGGAGTCGAGAATATGGGCATGGGTCGAGTGTTCTTTGTTCTCTGATTTTCGTTCTTAGGTTTTCATCAACATATTTCAAGTGCAATAAACCTTAACAATCTTCGACTAATAGTGAGGATCCATTGGCCTAAAGAATTGCTTTCTAGAACAACTTTTGATTCCATCCCTGTGGAGTCCTGAATAAAAGGGTTTTCATAAAAACAAAAAGTTAACTCTATCATCTACGTCCCAATGGAGCGATGAGTGTCGAGTACTCGTTCACCTTTCTTCTTGAGTGTTTTGAACGCACTGAATGACTGTTTTTTCTGAATCTGGTAGTTTGATCTATAATATCCGCTTCCATTCAAAGCAAGAGTTTCCTCACACTTCAGTCATAAACCTTTCTTCAAATCCAAAACTGAAATTATGCGACTTAAAAACCACCTTTTGTAGAGACGCTGCAGCAATCCGCTCAACAACGCTCTAGAACGATTGCGTTCTTAACGGATATGAAATAGGTTCTTAAGACGATAAAACACTATGTTTGTTATTCCGAAAAGAGATAAAATCAGTAAGCACTTCAATGAACAGGAAGAATGCAAAAAATCGGTTCTGAGATATTGTTATCCCGAAAGAAAATAGAGTGGTAATTTCATTGGTTTTGCTTCAAAAAGGTGACCATCTGAATGTTAAACTGTCAAACGCTAGCATAACCGCAACGATGCTGAGATATTTGCAAAAGTCCAGACCGCAGCCGCTTTCGGTGGTGCGCAAGCGGCTTATTTCGCCTTTTCGGGGCAAGCCTGTTCACCACCACACTATGCGGACTTGCTGGATTCTCCAATTACGTGCTGTGTCTTGTTGAAAGTATAAGGAGAATATTGTGGCAAAACTGCCTATATATGAAGAACTCAACTAAAGTCACACGGAACTGCTATATCAAGGAACTATTACAGGAGAAAACTGCCGAAACACGGAACTTCTTGTTCAGCTGTTCTTAGCGTTCTTTAAATTCTCGTCATAGAATTTTTGGCGATGACAGTGCTTTCGATTTGTCACCAGCGAAGAAAAAAAAACAATCTATAACCGTTTTGGATTCCCAAGCTAGCACGATATTGATGATGTTTATTCGCCAAATATTCCAATGCATTGGTCTCCAGCAGAGCCGAATAAGCACGTATATCATCCGGAAATTAGCAAAACAATCCAAGACTATTTACGGTTTGATTTATTATGACATTCGAGGTTAGATGACAGTCGGTTTGAAAAAAATCTGTGTTATGATAGCCGTGGATTCCTGCTAACATATTAGTAACGAGTGGAATGCTCAGCTTAACACAGTGCGTTTGATTCACAGATGGTTCCGAGCGCTTTGTAGAAAAGAAATTCAAGGTTTTCAGATGAGCTTTTCCCCAAGGTGTGCAAAAATGAATCACTAAAGTGTTTGCAATCATTTAGAAAGTGGTTTAAGACTTGTCTTCATGGAATGAACAACAACAAATTTTGTTTTGTCTGCATATTGTGGAAAAATTACGAAGGAGTTGACGTCCTTCTATAAATATCTACCTTTAATAGAAACCTCGAATGCTTAAAGAGGTGGCCAAAGAAGCCAAAACTCAGTGCCACCACATTTGCTTTCTTCACGACGTCCATTTTTTCCTCTTATCTTACTGCCTATAGTAACAAAGTCAAGCGTCGTTGTGCCTCAAAACCTAATTGTCCTATATGGTTGTTTTTCAAGTGACTAGTTCTAACGCGATTTTCTTTTGCCTTTCTCATATTGGTGCATCCTTGGTGCTATCTAACTCGGTCGCCCCTTCAGGATCGTTAAGGTAAATTCTGCAAAACTTCTCGTTTTGGCTATCAGCTCGCTCTGCATCTACAAGGATATTTCATCGAGAACCAAGTGGGAAAAGCTAATGCGAGCATCAGCGCTTGAGGCAACGCCATTTGCTCTGCATAGAAATTTGCTACTGCAAAGATTTCGCAGCAAAAGTGGTATTCCGGTTTTGTCACACGTTTGGTCGTTCGACAAACCTTTCTGAAAAGTGCGCTTCTAGCAGCGGCATTTCGTCGAATGTGAATTTATTTGTGGGAAACCCACGATTTTATGTCGAAGCAATACAGATGAAATAACGCTAGCCCAATTTAAGCCGTGGCACCTGAGCTATTCTTCCATCCATGGCATTTTTTTAAAGTCGTTGCCTTCTCTTACCCCTCGATCCCTTTCAAAATTCGGCATAGATTTTATCACAATAACCGATTCTCATGGGATTTTCATTGGCAGAACCTGTCACAAACGCCAATGTCGTTCCGAAGAGTTTCACAGAGGACTGAAGATTTCGAGGACACCTCGTGCTCTCAGAAAGCAGAAGTGCAAAAATGTCTGCCAAGCTAGCGCCATTGTTTTGCAAGTGCTGATTTCTAATTACTTGTCGCTTTCTGAACGATCCAACGCAAAAATGTAAACTTTGTTTTCAGTCGAGTCTGCAGTAGTTGTTTAAGTTTTTAGGAAAAATAAATGAACGGTTTTACCAACGCGGTTCGACTTCCTACGTTTCTCATTTCGCTCCTACTCACAGTCTCGACAGTGTTGGGATGTGGAGTGATGCCACCAGGGCAAAGTAATGAATAAAAGATTGTTATACTAGTAAAGGAAACTGCAATTTTAAACACAGCGGTCGAACTTTGATCAGAGTGAATATATCCAACATTTCAAAGTTATTAAAGCCTTCACAATATTAACTTTTCAGCAAAACTTTGTGATTTGAAAAGCAATAAACAAGCTAATAACGTCACAAATGTAAGAAACTTTTCATTCTTGGTAAATGGCATTGAGCAGAAACCTATTCTGTTTCACAGTTTCATTCACAACAGAGTCGATGCCGGTGATCACTGTAAAGGCTGTAACTGCAATGTATAGTGAAAACCATAATATTACTAGAGACAGATAAATTTACTTGCAGTGACAACCCGGACGTTTGCTGTCACCATGTTCAATTTGCCAACACGACTGGCCTACAGTGCCGCAATAGGCGTAAGAGCACAAGTTCCTTCTATGTCCGAAAACGAGCAGGCGGCCAGAGCTTTAGTACAAAAGCTTGTAGATGATTCGGTGAGAGACGCACTACTGTGGACTTAAAAAACCTCGAATTCACAATCAATGAAAATTTCAAGCAATCCTACTCTATACGAGATCACCTCCACAGCGTGGTTTCTGTTCAGGTTAGGGAAATTCTGGAAGAAAACGGACGCCGAGCTCTTCTACCAGATTTCGTGACAGCAGCGATTTTAGACCAAATACAGGTGCAGATCAACTACCAACCACTTGGATGCGCGACGGTTTTGGTTAATCCAATGCCGGATATGCAACTAGCACGTTGGTTTACTAATTATTGTTTTTTTGGTATCATATTGGTATCATATGGTTCTCAACCGTTTATAAAACAAAGCGCTGTATCTTTATTTACGTTTGCTTTTTAAAATTAATAAAAGATTATAAATAGTAAGCCAATCAGTAAGCAAACCTAACGTGGCTATTCACTTGAAGTATAACCTCGACTAACATTTGAAATTTGTGAGCGCAAAGTATTGTTATAGATAAATTATTCGAGAAACCATTGGTTTCAAATCAACTTTGCAATTTTAAAAATGGAAACTTGACAGCGGCAGCGAACATGGCGAGGGAGAGCTGCTTCGTCGCCGGAGATACAGTGAACGCTATATGCCCCGTCGATGCTGCAATGCAACCGCAAGAATGCCAACTTGTGGGAGGAGCAATGCAAGCAGTAGCGGTGCCGAATGAACATCTGACGATAACTGGAACGATCGCAGTTAGTAGTTTTATTACGTTTATTTGATGCAGCTTATAGTTCGGAATGTTGTAAGTTTTCAGATCACAAACATAGTCCTGTCCACCTGGACCACACAGCAGTGGCAGTCTGTCCTGAACAGAGTTCTTCGTCTTCTAACACCACGCTTGGGAACGGCCTTTTCCTATGCGACTGTCACTGTTAATTGAAATACAGCCGGAAAGATTTCGAAAGCCTGCATTTTTTGTTGGTGTGAAACCCTCTTGTGGCATTCTTTGTAAGCGTTTCAGCATTCTTTCTTCCATTCTTCCTGGGTTTTACTAAACAATAGTGTTAATGGAGGTTTCAAAACAACGTTATGATTAGTTTGCTTAGTTATTGCTATTCTGGGTTCCACCAATAGATGGTTTTTCGTGGAATAAATTTATACTCTCATTTTAAGGTCTACGAATCCATTAGAATCCTTCTGAATAATTTATCAATTCTAAAGAATCAGCCCAAATAGAAAGAATTCACTCGAAATCTTGCACCTTCCGTAGGCGATGAATCACATTAACAACAGCTGGCACAGCTTGTAGTAATTCCTACGACCGGCCGGCTCTCTATTAACCTCGGCATTGATGAAATAGTCCTCGATAATCTTCCTGAGCAAACGCGCGGTGTTAGTTTACTATCCATTCCGTTAAAGCCGACATCTCGGCAGAATCGTCTTCTTCACAGCCCGGAATGGTATATTGATAACACATACAGAAAGATGAAAATCTAAATCGCAATCACTCGATCAACAACTTCTTGGAAAACCCACTGTTCTTTAGGTGCCTTCCACTGAAGAAGAACAGTTGACCAGAGTCGCACATGGTCGATAAATTCACTTCCCTACATCAAAAGTCGATGCCAAGCTATGGGGCCAGATCAATAGTGATCTCCGGGCATTCCTCCCTGCTATCCATTCCATGGACGCTGGTGTTTCTCCAAAAGCCTCTAGAAGTTAGCAAGTTAACTCGTAGGTGTTTTGGCATCTCGTGCTATGTTTTTGTATCCTACGCTTTCCTAGTGGAGTATTTAGTCTGGAGTCTGGCTTATCGTTTGCCATCTAGGTGTTCTTTTATGCGTATACCTAAAGGTCTGCTTTTGCCAATATTCATTATTAATGCAAGAGATCAGGTATATCGTTCCTGGACTCATACAGCCACCGTTCCTGCGGTAAGGGCAAATGAGGCAACTTTGTGCTTTGCATAGACGTTTATAAATGCGGTTATGAACTAACTGACGGCGTAGAGTAGCCGGTGGTATCTTCTAGACCTCTCCTTCTTAAGCATCGTACTATAGCTAAACTTATTTTATCGCTAATGAGGGGCAACATAAACATGATTTCCTTTTGACCGAGTAATCCGTTTTGGTGCGGCACTCTCCTTCTAAACTTATCTGGCGGGGTTGCTATTTCATAGCCGTTGGAGATGGGTATTTGCCGAACTAAGTTGAGCGATTCCTCGTTTAGTACTCTCTCCGTGCACAGTGCACACAGAGGTTGTTCTTCGAAACATGTTTTTTCAAGAGCCCTCTTTGTGTATGAAGGGTGGGAAGAGAGGAAATGAACGAAGATGTTCTTGTTTCTTGGTTTTCGGTAGCATTTTGTCGTATAGCCGTTGTTTCATAAGTTGATATGAACGCTAAGAAATAGAAGCCAATTTTCTTTTGGTTTCTCTCGGATGAATTTGATCTACTCAGACTACACATTCGACAATTCAAAGCATTCTTTCTCAGTAGAAAAGATGATAAAACAGTCATCTGTATAGCTACAGTACAGTACCAGCCGGAGATCAATAACGACGGCTTCTATTTTAGGCATAAATGCAATGGCGAGACTTTGTGCCAATCGCTGTCCCACTGCTAGTCCTCTCATTTGCGCATAGTATTTCCAAACCATTTAAAAATCGAGCAGTTCAGGTACTTCTTTATGAGGGCCATGAGCTGATCAGTAGACAGGCCATTCATATTTATTTCTCCTTCATGTTCAACAAGAAATTCGACGATGGCTTGCATTGCGGAGTCATTCGACACTTCGGTGTGCCGCGCGGAAACGTCGAAGGAGGACTCCATCACGCACGAGTTGTTGGGAGACGCGTTACGCAGACGCTCTAGTGGGCTGGAATATTGTTAAGCAGCTTGCTAAGTGCTTGGCCTCGAAACCAGGTTACACTATCCGTTGGCCCGTCTACACAGCCGACGTTCGTTCTAACCTTGAATGATGACGGATTGGTTGATGCAGGATTAACAGGTGATACCATCAGTTATCATCAGGTGTTTGCTCAATAAGAATATCAAGAATTAATAACAGCAGTAAAAGATCCAAACTAAATTAACTCTTGAAATTGCGGACCCAGCCCTCCATTTTTTTGCGAGAATAAGTGAACAATTGCTTTCGGTCTGCGCTAGTCCTCTTCTCTCTACCTCAGAAGGTGTCATCTAGCCGTACACAAGGCCATCCATGTGCTTGGCCCAAAGAAATCTCGCTGCAATCACAGAAATTGCTCACCAGAGGAAAGGAATTTAGTCGAAAATAACGAGCACTCTTCCAACAGTCAACAATCAGTGATGTTTTGTAATTATGGGTTCGCAGTGAATTCCCATACCTACCTCGCAGTTCCAGGTAAAGGCAAGATGAACAGCAACACTGCAGTATTCTAAGAAGAGAAGAAGAACACAGAATGACTTCAACAACTGTTGCGAAATCTAAACCATATTTAGCCTTTATATGAATTGTTGTTCCAAATGAGCAGCTGGATCCAATAATCCCCGAATTAATGTGAACCATTTCTTGTAGGGAACGCAAAGGTCATGGTAGGAAATTGGAAGCACTTGCTTTTTTCTTAGCGCTGAATTCCACAACTGTTAAACTCATTGGCAAGAATACCAAAAATTGTTTCAAGTCTACCAGAAAACTAAACGAAATTCGTTTCTACTTTTAGCTTTGACCAACGTTCACCATTTCAACAAGTTCTATTCTAGAGCAAGTGAGCGAACGGTTCAAGAATTAATATGATACTGGAAGAAAAAGCCTGGAAATGGCATTCAAGAGAGGACAGTCTGAAAGAAGATTCTTAATTTCATTATTTATATTTAGTGAAATTTATGCGTCCGTCTTGCTTAAAAAGACACAAGCACAGTGAAATGCAGAAATCCAGAAAGCAGAAAGGAGAAAAAGCCGCGAAATTGTTGTACCACTTGTCCACTTGAAGTTGTACCACCAGATCTCACTTCCGAAATTCGATATGTCATTCCGTCCGTGAAAAATCGAACAGCACCAGGTTCGGACAGGATGAGACCATAACACCTGGAGAACCTTCCGCCAGTCCTCGTAAACACACTAGATCGGCTCTTCACACTTCACCAGTCTGAATCCAAGGTACATGATCAGTGGAAGACCAGCAGGTCCGTGTTGTTGTTCAGGAAGGGTGACCTATACGATACCGGCAACTATCGCCCAATCTGCTTGCTATCTGTCGTACACAAACTTTTCACTGGAGTCATCCTAAACGCCATTGACAGAAGGCTGGACGAAGGACAGCCATGTGAGCAAGCAGGGTTTCGAAAAGTATTTAGCATGATGAACCACATCCACACGAGAACAAGGCTCACTGAATTATTACGAGAGCACATAAGGCCGCTCTGTCTCACTTTCATCGATTTACAGAAGGCCTTTGATTCAAATGAGATACAAGCAGTCTTGGAAGACCGTGGTGGTCAGGGAGTCTCTATTCAGCACATAAAGATTCAACGTGAGCTGTGCAAAATTTTCGCAATATATTCAAAAAAAGCTTTCAGGAGTGTTGGTATATGCATATATGTAAACACTTGGGTATACACTAAAAAATAAAGGATAAAGCTCTTGTCGTTGATCGATCCCTTAGGGATGCGCCATGCATTCTCATCTATTAGGCATTGTTGAAGGTGACTGGATGCATATCTAGCTAGCGGTTGTCCGCCTATCTATCGATTCATTGTTACTATCCTCCCACACAAATCTGGTGCCAATTCGGGGATCTCGAAGGTATGGAAGACCTGATGAACTTTTGGCGAGGGATCGATCCCATGTGTATTGCAGTGAGCCTCCGACTTCTGCGTCACACTTGTGTATATATTAATAGTTTTTTGACAGGCTGATATTTTTAACATGAAGCAAAATTGAAGCCACGAGCGAAAAATGATTGCCAAATACATTTTTCTGAGGTGTTCGTACTAAATTACTACTGTTTTCAGAATTCAGAATTCAGATTTTCAGATTTTCAGAGTGTTCATGGCACACCGATAATTACGTACTTACCTAATAACTCAAGTAGTTAGATGGACCATCTTTATGTGAGCGCAACCTAACATGGTCGTCGAACATGATAGTGGTCCGATTTGAAAATAGTGATACCCACATGGAAAATTTGGTGATGTATTAATCGTTTACATCTGCCAATGCGGAGACTTGACGTTGGCTACGAACATGTGGACGGAGATGGTCGCTGGAGAGCCTCTTGTATGCACTCCACAGCTGGTTCTGCCTATCGTACGTCTACTGCTCTCATTACATGATTAGTTTGTCTGTGCTTCGAAATCGATGTATAGTCTCTTGTAGCTCGAATATGGGATAGATTCCGCGAATCTCAGCAGCATACGCAACCAAGATTTCGTATAAGCACTATGTGTTCCAAAACACATGATTCAATTACTCTTGAAGTGGTTGGCAAAGTTTCCTACGTGGCTTAACTATTTACTAATCCGTGTCTCTACTGTGTGAAAAAACTGAGAAAATTCTCTGTAATGACAGTTCAAGTTCCTCATCTTCCACTCGTCACAAACAACTGCTTTTATAAGGGGTACACTTAACATAAAAGATTACAATAATGATCAGATTACCTATAAATTATAGGAATAAGACGAAAAGGTTGAAATATGCCATTCGAACAAACTCTTCATCAGCCACGCGTTGTCTTAAGAAAACACAATTGGTTGGTTTTGCCGACGCTAGAAGAAGAACGATTTTTGTAAGGTTTTCAGTAGCTGGCTTCGGGCAGTTTTTTGAGAAGAAGTACTTTATCCCATTTAGAACTTCTTCGAATTAAATGAATTTAGCAATGCAACTTCTATAATCTACCAGCGAAAATAATGTAGTGACAACGAACCGTTGTGGATGTAAGCGAAATTGTGATCACTTTCATTAAACCTGCATAGGCAGCTGTTTATAAATCCAATTTTTGGCACAGCAATGTCTTTTTATAGGCAACAGCATTTCTCGTATGAAGTGCTGAGATATTTGCAAAACTCCGAACCACAGGTGCATGCAGTGGGGAACGAACACGCTCTGTTGTCCTTACCGGGGAGCAGCGCACTTCACCACTACACCATCCGGGTCCTTCGCTTTGCATGTATCTCAGCTAGTTCTATCGATCTTTTTGCCAGCATTTCTGTCAAAGCGTTTTTTCACAAAGAATTTTATACCTCCTTGACAGCCCAGTTTTGATATGAACACTCCTAAACAGGTCAAACTTTCTATTTCCATAGGTAAGTCGACCGAGGCCACGAAACATTAGTCTCCGGTCTTTGCTAATAGTGAAAGTGACAGTTCCTCTCTTGTGAATATTGAAGAAACGAGTGTTCAGATAAGGATGGCTATGTTCTACCACCGGTTCTCCCTTCCGAAATCCATACCACTTCGTGGGTGAAAAATCGAACAGCACCAGGTCGGGACAGGATAAGACCAGAACACCTGAAGAACCTTCCGCCGCTCCTCATAAACACACTGGATCGGCTCTTCACACTTTAGTCTAAATAGAATTACCCTATTCAGTGAAAGACAAGCAAGACCGTGTTATCGTTCAAGAAGGATCTTGTTCAATCCCTTAGGGATGCGTCATGCATTCTCGACCATTAGGCATTATTGAAGGTGATTGAATGCATATCTAGCTAGCGGTTGCTTACCGTTCTATCAGTTTACTGTTATTATCCCCCCAAGCAAGTATGGTACCAATTTGGCGATCTCTAAAGTATGAAAGGTCTGTTACACTTTTGTCGCGGGATCGATCCCATGCGAATTGCGAGGAGCCTCCCACTACTGCGTCACATTTGTGTATACATTAATAGCTATTTGACAGGCTGATGCTTTTAACAAAAAATAAAATTAAAGCCACAGGCGAAAAATGGGTGCCAAATAATTTTTTCTGGGGTGTTCGTACTAAATCACCACCGTTTTCGCAGGGTTCATGGTGCACCGATAATTACATACTTACCTAATAACTCAAGTAGTTAGATGGATCGACTTTATGTGAGGGCAGCCTAACGCAGTCGTCGAACATGATGGTGGTCTGATTTGAAAATAGTGATACACTCAAGGAACATTTCATGATGTATCAATCGTTCCCATCAACCAATGCGGAGACTTGACGTTGGTAACGAACACATCGACGGAGATGGTCGATGGATGGAGAGGCCGCTTGTATGCGCTCCACAGCAAGTTCTGCCTTTCATACGTTTACTGCTCTCATTACATAATCAGTTTGTCCGTCCTTCGATAACGGTGTATAGTCTCTGCAGGTCGAATATGGGATAGATTGCGAAGATCAAAGATTCTTTCGCACGCCAGATATTGTATAAGCTGTTTATGTAGCCAAAGACATGAATCGAGCACTCTTAAAGTGGTTGGCATGGTTTTCTACGCGGCTTAACTACTTATTAATCCATGTCTCTACTGCGCAACAGCGGACTAGGAAGCCCGTGTAGTTAGCGTATTGTTTTGTTTTCTGGGGACGTCAGGTAATGAATGGCTTCGGTGAAAGGATCGAACTCGGCCCGTACTGTTCTACCTCTATCTAGTTTACCCTTCATGTTGTTATCCATGTTTATTTAATGCTCAGGATAGAAATAGTAGAAATTCTTTTCTGTAATCCGATTATCGAATTGTTGAACAGTGTTAATAATACAACCACAACGTTGCTAAGATAGTTCCCAGGATCGACTTTCTCTTAACCTCGGCATTGGAATATGAATGTGTCGTTTTCTTGTTCAGCAATCGCGAGGTTTTTAAACAGCATACATTTACTTCCATAAAAACACAATACAAATACAACGCTAGCTGACGTTTCGGCAGTATCGCCTTCTTCAGAGCCGCTTTTTTCGCGACTTCCAATGAGGAAGTTTAGAACAGCTGATTATAGTCGCATGTGGTTGACGTTGCTAAGATATTTGCAAAACTCTGGACCTCAGGTGTCTATGGTGGGGAACGAACGCGCTATTGTCCTTTCCAGAGAGTAGCGCGTTCACCACCACACCATGCGGGTCCTTTGTTTCGCCTGTCTCTCAGCTATTTCTATCGATCTTTACCACAGCAATCAGGTATAACATTGTGATTTCAACTACAGCCGCAGTTTAACTGGGTTCTATGCTGATTTGGGCACCCCAGATCAATCTCGCTGACGGGTGATTGCTGTGGCAAAGATCGATAGAAATAGCTGAGATACGTGCGAAACGAAGGACCCGGTTGGTGTGGTGGTGAAGTGCGCTAGTCCTCGGTAAGGACAACAGCTCGTGTTCGTTTCCCACCGCATTCACCTACGGTCCGGAGTTTGGCAAACATCTCAGCATTATATGCGGGTGTTAATAGTGTTAAATACAATTATTAAACAGTCACAAGCAAATTCACTTTGATCAACACATTCAACAGGGTGTTTCATTGCGACGAAAATCCTGAATTCGTGGATAATTTGTGAAAAACAACATGTGAGACTAAACATTTAGGAGAACGATCTGTAGTTAGATTAATTCCTGAATGGTGTAAAAAAAAAGTGAAATAACTGAAGTCAATGAATCGATGTTGGACAAGGTTACAAATGTACATTAAATATGATGAACGGCTCAATCACACTTCTCGTTTATGCATCATTCAGCTGTGATGGCGTCACTTTTCTTTTTCTTTTCCCATTAGATAAACCACCGGCTTGTGTACAAAAGGTTAAACGGCCGTATGTAGAGTTTTAGGAATATGTTTTTCTGTTTTCTTAACTTGATCCAAAAAGGGCAGACTTGTGACGGACATGGATAACAAGAAGTAGGAGTGCGAAGGACAGCTCTTGTTCGAGGTGAACTGTAAAACTTTCTATGCCACTAAAGGTTGTAGGGAAGGCAACGAAAGACGGGTGTGGTGAAAGAGCCAAGCCGGGACAATTGTAGCCTTTGTTGTTATTGTCTAGTGATTCGAATATCGAAATAGCAGAGGCCAGCTTAGGCAACCGAAGTGTATCCGAACGTCGATGCTTGACATAATGAACTCATTGGACGTCACCATGCTATATCAGTTCACGTTGGAACGGCTCACCACAAACTCTCCTTTGGCTGCTTTCCTGGATTATGGGGCCAACTTGAAAATTATGGTTATAGTGATAATGAAAACAGAGTTGTAGTAAGTTGTATTCTACGCAGTGATGCAATTTGGCCTTTCCTAGCACAAATCTTCCCTTGGTCCTGTGAAAAGCCAGGTTTTTCAAAATTTTCAGCTATTTCTTTACCTCATGTCACACAGTTTTCGTAATATACTTATTGAATAATTTCACAGAGTATCGTTTTTAACCGTAGACATGAATAGCACTTTCACTGCCACAAAATCCTCCACCTGGTATGTTAACAGGGGTAATACAAATAAACTCCGGTGGTTGATCGTCGACTTATAGCTATGGGGTTATTCAAATGAGATTGCTAGCCTATTTAAGACCCTGTTAAACTCCACATGAACAATCGCTCTCGCACCCTTTATGCTCCATCATCAGCTCTAGTGCACCTCTACAAAATTCTAGTGGAAGCCCAATAAAACACATTTAATATTTACATTATAATATTTGCACGAAAAGAACCTACCGAAAACTGGCTTCCATCCTTAAATATCCAAATAAAGCTCTCAGTAAGTGCCTATGTAACAAAATGGTAACGCAAGCCAAGTAGTAAAAGCATTGTAGTTCACTGCCTCTCCTCTCATCCTTCACACATGAAAAAAGCACTTATCAAAAACATGTACCGTACGGATAAATATGTGTGGACAGGAGAAGAGGAAAGGAAGGAAACGCAAAACCTGGCACGAAAAATTGCCATTTCCAATGGCTACGAAGTAGAAGCCACTCGGGTTAGAGGAAAACATTGGGTAGTTTCCAATAATAACATTTCGGATGCAAGTAAGAATCTCTTTAAGCTACCCTTCATATCAAATGAAGTAAGTCACGCCATTAAAAAGTGCTTAAGAAAAAGTGGTCTTGAAAATTATGTAAGATTATTGACATCCTACCCAATACCCTACGTCGCCAGTTAGTTCAAAACCGTCTCTATGATCGTTTGTGCAGCTCAGAAAACTGTATGATCTGTCCTAACGGGAGAGACGGGGATTGCATGAGTTTAGGTATAATATACTTGATCTCATGTAATGCATGCGGCGAGGAATATATCGGGAAAACGGGTAGACCACTTTGTGTCCGCATAAAAGAACATCTGGATGGGAAAGCTAAAATCCGTTTAAACACCCCTCTAGGTAGGCATAGGGTACAAAAGCACAACGGCGATGATTTTGAAGTGAATGTGCGGATCCTAGCGCAGGAATCAAAAACAT
>UYYA01005130.1:0-38526 GCA_900624975.1 Angiostrongylus costaricensis | reverse complement strand
GTCTGTTAGTGATAAGGGGGGAGAGTTCGTAGTTATCCCTCGCTAGCTGGATGTTGAGATAACAGAGGAACATCTTAGTGATGCTACTCTCTATCGCCCATCCTCTGAAAAGGAATATAAAAGTCAATACCGAAAGCTAAACAATCAATGGATCAGCGTGGCAAAGGCTGCGGGTTTAAAACCATCGGTTATTTCGCACTTTAAAATCGATAGAACAACATGTCCCGTCCTATACCTACTTATTAAAACACCTAAGTTGGTATCACCTGATGATCATACGTCAACCAATCCGTCATCATTTAAGGTTAGACCGATCATCAGCTGTGTAGACGGGCCAACGGATAGAATAACCTGGTTTTTAAGCCTGATACTTACCCAGTTGCTTAACCACATTCGAGCTCACCTAACGAGCACCCAAATGCTCCTAGAACGTCTACGTAACGCGTCTCCTAATAACGCGTACGTGATGGAGTTTTTCGACGTTACCGCACTGTACACCAACGTGTCGAATGACTACGCAAAGCAAGCCATCTTCGAACTTCTTGCTGAACATGAAGGAAGAATAAATATGCATGCCTTGTCCATCCAGCAGCTAATGGATCTCATAAAAGAGTGCATAAACTGCTCGATTTTCAGATGGTCTGGGAAATATTTCGCCCAAATAAAGGCGTTGGCAAAGGGACAACGATTGGCACCAAGCCTTGCCATTGCTTATGTCTAAGATAGAAGCCCCTGTTCTCGATCTCCGGCCACTACTCCACTGCAGATATGTAGATTTGTTTTGCCGTCTTCTCTACGCAGGAGGAGATGGACAAATGCTTTGAATTATTGAACAAACAGTCCGAGTACATAAAGTTCACCCGGGAAAAACCGAGAGAAAACTGGCTTCCGTTTTTGGACGTTCAAATAAACCTATCAAGTAGCGGTTACCTGACAAAGTGGTATCGAAAACCAAGTAACAAGAACATTCTGTTAATTTCCTTTCTTCCCACCCTTCACACACAAAGAGGGCGATTGTGAGAAACATGTTTCGAACAGCCACCTCTGTGTGCACTACCAGGGAACTAAAGGTAGAATCGCGCGACTTGGCTCGGCAAATAGCCATCTCCAACGGCTACGAAATAGTAACCCCACGAGATAAGTTTAGAGGGAGAGCGACGCGCCCACGCGAAACACTTGGCCAAAAGAAAGTCCCGTTTATGTTGCCTTTTATAAGCGATGAAGTAAGCGTAGCTATAAAACGATTCTTAAGAAGTGCAGGTCCAGAGGAATCGGTAGCGATAGTTGAAATACCACCGGCTACTCTACGTCGCCAATTAGTTCGCAACCGCCTGTATGAAACCCCTATGTCTGTGTGAAACAACAAATTGCGTAATTAGCCCTTACGGCAGGGACGGTGATTGCATGAGTTCAGGTACGATATGCCTGATCTCTTGTAAAAATTGCGGAGATGAATACATTGGCGAAACGGGGAAACCTTTGTGTATCCGTATAAAAGAACACCTAGATGGCAAACGAAAACTAAGACGAAGCACCCCACTAGGCACGCATAGGATACAAAAGCATAGCGGAGACGATTTTGAAGTAAAAGTCAATATCCTTGCACAGGAGTCCAAAACACCAGCGCGAAAACTCCTTGTGGCTTTTTGGATCAATGCCAAAAACCCTACAATGAATAGCAGGGATGAATGCCCGGAGGTCGTACGCGACCTGATCCCGTACGTTCGCATCGATTTTTGATATGGGATGGTGCAGTCGTCAACCACATGCGACTATAATCAGCTGTTNGCGCGACTTGGCTCGGCAAATAGCCATCTCCAACGGCTACGAAATAGTAACCCCACGAGATAAGTTTAGAGGGAGAGCGACGCGCCCACGCGAAACACTTGGCCAAAAGAAAGTCCCGTTTATGTTGCCTTTTATAAGCGATGAAGTAAGCGTAGCTATAAAACGATTCTTAAGAAGAGCAGGTCCAGAGGAATCGGTAGCGATAGTTGAAATACCACCGGCTACTCTACGTCGTCATTTAGTTCGTAACCGCCTGTATGACCGCCTGTGTGAAACAACAAATTGCGTAATTTGCCCTTACGGCAGGGACGGTGATTGCATGAGTTCAGGTACGATATACCTGATCTTTTGTAATGATTGCAGAGATGAATATATTGGCGAAACGGGCAGACCTTAGTGTATCCGTATAAAAGAACACCTAGATGGCACCCCACTAGGCACGCATAAAATACAAAACCATAGTGAAGACGATTTTGAAGTAAAAGTCAATATCCTTGCACAGGAGTCCAAAACACCAACGCGAAAACTTCTTGAGGCCTTTTGGATAAATGCCAAAAACCCTACAACGAATAGCAGGGACGAATGCCCGGAGATCATACGCGACCTGACCCCGTATGTTCGCATCGATTTTTGATGTGGTTGGCGCAATCACACATGCGACTATAATCAGCTGTTCTAAACTTCCTCATTGGAAGTCACGAAAAAGCGGTGGGTTTTTCGAGAAGTTGTTGGTCCATGCGACTATAATCAGCTGTTCTAAACTTCCTCATTGGAAGTCACGAAAAAGCGGTGGGTTTTTCGAGAAGTTGTTGATTATGTAATTACCAATAAGTTTTTCGTCTTTTTGTAAGTGTTATTGAAGCGTTTGGCCTAGTAGATTGTATATCACTATACCCTTCCAGGCTCTGAAGAGGGCGATACTGCCGAAACGTTAGCTAGTGTTGTATTGTATTGTGTTTTTCTATGGAAGCAAATGTATGCTGTTTAAAAACCTCGCGACTGCTGAACAAGAAAACGACGCACAACATACAATGTATTAACAATACAGAAATAAACAAAAGCACAGCAAACATTACAAACGGAGCGATCTTGTTTGACTGAGGGAGAGTGGAACCAGTAAGATTCACATAAATTCACAGCATATGCAACTATAAATTAGTCACCGCTCCACACACACGGTTACATAAAATTAGGCCTTCGTGCAAGTGCTTCTTAAAGCAGCAAAAACAACAACACCTATTGGTTCAATATGAGTCTTCTTCAAGAAAATTCTCTCTTTCTATCTCACACTCTCGAAATCAGTACCTCGCTTTAGCGTATTATGGTTCAATGATAAATGATTGCTGCAAAATGGGTTTCTATTTTGAGTAAAGAATTTCGAATTCGCCTGCAATGGCGAGCATTCTAGCATATTAAGGTATGACTTTCACCACTGGAAAACTCTAGAAAACTACTTGTTTTAATTTCATGTCCACACCCTCTTCCTTTTACAATAGAAAATTCAGGGAAGTTGGTCCGAAAACATAGATCATAAGTGATACCAGAAAATAAACAATAAATGGAGCAATTTTCCGAAACCATTTCCTGAAGATGCACCGCGTGATTTGTCAAAGTTCCATAAATGGCCAAATAAATCGAAAAATTGAACCTGCCAGCACTTTCCGTTGTGTTCTAGAGGTAGAAGGTGCCACTTCGTCGTCTTTATGTATGGATCTATTCTTCTCAACCAACATTCTTCCACATCACGAGAACGCTCGTACTAGCACGAACGAGTCAATGTTGACCACAATATCCACTGTGTTCTAGCGGTGTCCATTGTCTTCTGGAGATCAACTTTATGTACAGATCTTTTGTTCTCAACAAGTGTTCAAACATTTCACGAGAACGCACGTACAAGCATAAACCAGAACAACGTTAAAACTACTTTGCATAGAAAGATATCAGCGAAAATACTCCGCCTCACAACCTGTTGTATTATTAGTAATGAATAAGAAACCTTTATGGACGATAGATGTATTAAGAAATAAATCTCTTCTGTAACAACCTATGAAAAAAGTTATTTTTTAACTTTAGCAATTTTTGCCTTCGTTTTATCTCTTCCTATAGCTTTCTTCGCATCCTCATCGGAAAACGTAAGGGTAGGAGAAGTGAAACTGAAAGTAACTAAGCAAACAACGAAATACTTAGCAAATAAAAATTGCCTAACATACTCGAACAATTTGTGGGAAATAATTTCGTTCGCACGCAATTTGTTCATTGTCGCTTCTTCATTTGCCTCAGTATCTCTCTCAGCTTCACTGATACAGGGTAACCAAGTTGGCATAGGCCCGACCTCAAAGAAAATTCCAAGCAATCAACCAATTTCCAAATAATACAACTATGAAGGGAAATAAGAAGGATGCGAAGTGATGAAGATTTATTATATAATCCCTCCAATTAAAACATACCTTAAGCTTCTTTTCTGGTTGCAAACAATCCTTTAGAAGCAAAATATTTCCTATGTCTCCAGGAACACTACCTTTGACATAAATAACTTGGTTGTCGACGTTCATCCTAACGACCTATTAGAGGATTATCAATGCTACTACCACATATTACCATGCAGCATTTGAACTAACCTCAAGCCCGCTTACTGTGACCCATTCATATCCCATATGGCCAGGCATACGCTTTCCAGGCCATACGCGTGCATCACCTACCGATCCAATTGAACCGATCCGGCGATGTGACTTGGTGGTACTTAGTAAGATCGATCATAATGCATAAACAAAGAAGAAAAAAGAAACTCACTTTAGAGCTGGTTGGCCTCTCATGCCCCATCGGTGCATCCCACCTTGGAATCCCCAATCAATAGACTTTCCTGTAGCTGTCACATACTGCCCGACAATGAAGTGTCGAACATCCAACTTCGTTCCTATTGTAGGCAAAGCGTCCTCAGAAACCTGAAAGTAGGACATCCTAACCATATCTTCAAGTAAACCAAGCCAGTCTTTTGCGGTTGTTCGAAAAATAACGAGTACTTGGATACGATTTACCCATAAGCCATTGAGTGAAACAAAAATAACTAGACCTTTCTTACGTTACTTAAGTCAGGTTTAATACATGAAAACACCCGAATGAGCAACGCTACATCTTCGCGAAATATCTCCGTTTTGATTTTTTTAAAATTACTACCTGCACTTGGAATTAATGATTAGAATTTTCGATACTTTCTGGACAACCTAATCATAACGTCATAGCTTACAGAATTTCTGTACAGTAAAGCCTACCAAGAAAGACCCCAAATGTTTCTTGGGAGGGATGCAAGCCTTAGCAAACTGTTTGCGATAGAGATGAGTGTAGATGTTAGCATCACCGTCAACAGCTCCAACGGTGACCTGAAATTATCAACAGGATAGTTATAGAACGTTATTGAATTCCTAAAACGATACCTTCCACAGCGGACCTTCTCTATTAAACGCCTTCCGTTTTCCGATTATGCTCTTACGGTACCAATCTTCTGGTGATACAACGCTGACAATATGATTCTAAAAACAATAGCAACCTGTTCAGAAGTACTCTCTACAATAACGCAGTATAACAAGATCAGAATTACTTTTTGACCACGTTAAGCACTTTACTTAACGCCTACTACAATTTTCAAGGGCAGGGTATTATGCGAAATCAACCGCAATGATGCTGAAATACTTGCAAAACTCCGGACCGCAGGTGTATGCGGCAGAGATCAAACACGCTATTACCCTTTCCGGACTCTAACGCTTTCACTACCACACCATACGCTTCCTTCGTTTCACCTTCCTTTCAGTTAGTTTTATATGTTACACTAATGTAATCAGCAATCACCAGTGATTGGGATTGATCTGGGGATCCCAAATCGGCATTAAACCCAGTCAAGTTGAGGCTACTTTTTGACTGACGAAGTATAAGACTGAATTTATAACGCTACCGTGACTTGGCTTGACTTAACTTGTTTTTTTTAACTCTTTGCCAGAGTTAGTTTTAAAAAAATACTCGATTATTTTGTTTTGCAACTCTTAAAGTGGAATTCCTGTCTTTTACATTTCACAGAAAAAGAAGAAACAAGTAAAGCAACTGCTTCACAGGTAACAATATTTCCTTCTACAATATAGTTACTAGGCATACTTTATGATAACATAATGGAGTCCTTAATAAATTCGCTCTTCATTTGCAATTGGCATAGCTCAATCCTGAAATTCCTTTCAGTATTCTCCCTGGGTGGTGGCACAGTCGAGAACTGATACTGGAAATATCACGCTGGTTGGAAAATTTGGCGAAATAAGTTCGCGTACTTGACAAATCTCCAAAAGAGTGCATAGTATTCGTTCACCATATGTTGTCCACTGAGGCATCATTCCTATTTTGCGAGCAACCAGTCCTTCAAAAAAAGGATAACTCACGGATAGCAAGCAATGGCGATAAAACACAGATACGAAAAACAAAGTTCTTATAGACAAGCTGAAAGCCTCCCTGCTGCTCACTTAGCAGAAAAGATACCCAAAATTGCTTTTGTTCCTTAAAATTTATGGCTAAACTAGAGTGTAAATTTCATGTACATTTTTTATGTGAATAAAGGATAAAGGATAAAGCTCTTGGCGTTGATCAATCCTTGAGAGATGTGCCATGCATTAGACTTCATTAAGCACCGTTGGAGGTGATTGAATGCATATATGGCCTTTACAATGATTCGCCGTGGCCTACCAATGTATCGAGCCTGTGGTGCTATCTCCAGACAAATCTGATACCAATTAGCTAAGCCCGAAGGAATGGAACGCTTGGTGAGATACGGGCGAGGGATCCATCCCATGTGTATTGTACTGTAATGTGTCCATTTATAACAAACACCCGTAATCACTCACCTACTCTACGTGTTGTTGGTCCTATATCTGTAAGTTTACTCTCGCTATATTGTGAGCACTCAGCTGCCAGGTTAACATACAAGCTCTTTTCAGCACAGATTACATCTTGGATAAGAGCACTGCAAAGAAAGTAGAAGGAAAGATAAACAGACGACTGGAAATGATAGAAACATTCACCGGTTCTCGTCGTCCAACAAGTCCGCATGACTTCCCTCATATACAGGAGGAAGCTGAAACATGCTTCTGGGAACAGTGATAGAAAGCATTGAGATAGAAAAACCAACTTCGCTACATCCCTACGCAGGAACATACGAAGTCTAAAGTGTGAAAAAAAACGATGAAGGTAGAAGGACAAACAGAAGATCAACTAACCCATGGAGGAGGAGTTAATGTGCGACGCCTTCCTCTGGACTGGAGAATAGTTGTCGGGACAGCTGCGATAAACAACCGACTACCTTCGGAAGCAGGAAATAATAGCGGGGCCACCGCTGCTCGGAACATCTAGAATGCATGTTTTGCATCGTGGACGTATTAAAGTACTCAAAAAGGTAGAGAAATGTAACTCAAAGAAGATACCTAAGTAGATAAGCCCTAGGATTCACAAATTGAAGTAATATTTAGCACGTATTGAAGGACACCGAAAGGCAAGGAAAGGGCAATCACTTCGCAACGAAGAAATCAATTCCGTCGGGAACGATTATCTTTCCACAGAGAAATGAATAGAGTGGCTGTTATAATGCTTTCAACCAACACTCGCCGAGCAAATGAAGATGGGAAATAGTGACGTGAAACTGAAACTGACAGAAGAGTTCCATTCCCAGCACATCAAACACGGAATGTAGTGAAATATGTGTGACAATACTACTAGCGTCACATGGAAAACACAGGAAGCGTTGTCAATCCCAGAACAACGCCTTTCACCCTCGTACCTCCCAATACTCGAATCCAGAATTCGCCAGGCGTGTGCGGTAAATACGCCCAATGTGAGTATTGACGTGAACCGCGCACATAGCCCCATGCACGTGCGCAATGAAGCCATTGTCAGCTCGTGCTTCTATTTTGGAGCTGGCCAGACTGTTAACCCTTTTATTTACTGCCTTTCTCGTTTTAATGGCAGCGTATTTGCGAAATATAACTTGTGTATAATGCTGAGATATTTGCAAAACTCTGGACCGCAGGTGTATGCGGTGGGGAACGAACGCGCACTATTGTCCTTACCGGGAAGTAGCGCACTTCACCACCACACCATCCGGGTCCTTCGTTTTGCCTGTCTCTCAGCTAGATGGCAAGAGATCAATAGAACTATACACCTGCGGTCCGGAGTTTTGCAAATATCTCAGCATTATACACGCTCGTCAGACTTCATATTTGTCTCGTTTCTTAGTATAGCGCTAATTGAAGTACTGCTGTCGCTACTATCCGCGTCCATAAGGGGTTTTTGAGCGCTATCTTATCCTTGGAATCAAAAGGACATTTCTTGAGGAGTAAAGTCTCCGTTGAGCAGCTTCTGAATCCTCGACTTACTTGATACTTGGATGGCCCGTCTTCACTAGTTGTGGGGGCCCTCAACATAATCTCCATTTTTCCGGAGTTTTCCTGATTTAGCCATTGTGGTTCCCTGGAGTTCCGAGGTCAGCCTAGCAAAAGTCAGCCCTAGGTCGTCACCACCACAGGCAGTCGCAGCCCTTGTGGGTCAGAGGGAGATTTGCCACCATGCGACTAATCTGATACCAGGATGGTGGTAGATCCCGATAATCCCGACTATTATCAGTAAACGTTTATGTTTTTATTGGCCTTATGACAACACTTATCAGTTTGGGGAGCTTCATTTTGAACCTACTGGTACTTCTCGACCTGTGTAGGTTTAACGTTTCTGTCTTGACATAAACAGCATATTTAATCCCGATGTGCATTTTTTAATTTCATTTTTGACAACGCAAGACATGGTCCCTATTAATGAAATGATCACTCTGGCCGCACCGGACGCACGTGCTTCGCCAGCAACTCAGGCACAACAGGCTGCGCAGCCTTCTGCTCCCGGAATGCAGATTGACAAGTTCGGAGCATTCTTTCATACGATTTATCCCATTCTATGTGGTCTGTTTTGTCTTCCTCTGCTATCAGAATGCTTAATTTTAGAGATGAAATCCTGCAGTGGATTCTGGATCTTAAGGATATCAATAGACGTGAGAACGCGCTCCTCGAACTAAGCAAGAAGAGAGACAGCGTTCCAGAGCTTGCTATCTGGTTGTGGTATTCTTTTGGAACGATGGCAGCACTTTTGCAGGAGGTTCTGTTGCTGGAAACTGACACTTATCAAAACATTAAGAACGACTTATTCTAGAGTTTTCCAGTAATTCTGACTACTCACTCACTTTTTTACGCGCTGAGTTATCCATGATAATTATTCCCTAGATTTAGGTTATTGCGATATACCCAGCGATCATGCCAGCAAATTTAACGGCAACTCAGTCCAACAGAGTTTGTAACGCTCTTGCGTTGATGCAATGTGTAGCAAGTCACAAAGACACTAGAGGGCCGTTTCTTCAGGGTACTCTAGCTTACTTTTTGTTCAACAATGTTTTCTGCTAAAAAATCGCTTTTTTGGCGCTTGTATTGTGACATTTAGCCCATATTCCGCTGTATCTCTATCCGTTTCTCCACACCACAAAAACATCTCGGTCGTTCGAGTACCTTCGCCTCACCTCATTAGGAGTTATTGGCGCGCTGGTTAAAACTGATGAAAAGGAGGTTCGGTACCCGTTTCTGCTTACTGAGAGTTATGTAGTCCGTTTTGCCGTAGCAGCTTTTATTATCTGCTGGAATCATTACAGGTTATTTCTTTCCTGCTCTCCACGGAAATTATTCCACTATGCCTTCGAATAATGGAACAAGGAACGGAATTATCTAAAACCGTTGCAACATTTATTCTTCAAAAAATTCTCTTGGATGATACCGGTCTTTCTTATATTTGCCAAACATACGAACGCTTTAGTCATGTCGCTATGATTCTTGTGAGCTTCTGTTATTCTTACCAGATAGTTTTAGGAAACGTGTAATAGTCTCTTATTTCTAGGGTAAGATGGTAATGAAGCTATCTCGAGATCCATCGTCTAGGCTGTTGAAACACGTTATACGGTGTTACAGTCGCCTCAGTGATAATTCACGGTAGGTTGGCTGACTCCTGGTCGCATATAATGCCGTAGTTAGATCACATTGAAATAAATTCTCAGGCGAAGTCACCCAGAAGTATATCTTAAATTTCATGGACTTTGTCTTTTACAGTGCCCAACAAGCTTTGCGCCAATGTTTGCCAGATCAGCTCAAAGATGAGACATTCAGAGCAATTCTTGACGAAGATAAGTCGAGCCGTCATTGGCTGAGATTACTTATGAGTAATTTAGGTTGGTTTCTTGAATAATTTGTGTTTAAGTTCCTTGTGTTATGTTCATGCGTACGTTGTTATCATCGAGTTTATGCGTAAAAATTTCTGGCGTCTCCTACTACTGCGGTATCAGCGTAACAGCACAATTTATTTAACACTTGCTGAACGCAATTACTATAGTTATACTATTTACTGTAGTGAAAATATATTGTCATTGATCCAACCAATGTTTTGTCCTCGTTCGGTTACAAGGTTTGGGGCACCCTATTTACGTCAATAAGCACTATTTCTTCTAACTGAAATAAGTCTGCTAAAAGTTTTCTATTATAACGCGTTTCTAACAAGTACTATAAACGCTTCCATGGCGCTTCTTTCGAGTTGTAACCTATTAAAATAATCCGAACGGAAATGGCGTTCCATGTCATTTCCATTTTATAACACAATTTTTTGAGTTGGTGAATATCGTGGGAGCTAATTCTTAGACCTATTAGATGTTTAGTAAGCCTTGTGCAGTTTTAGTTATCATCATGGTATTGAAGCGGTTTAAAACCAGTTCTCTAAGTATGAAATATCTATGGGATGAAGTTAGATTGTGCAGTTATGTTTGCGAAAACTGAGATGAGGCAGTGTGGGAGTGGAGACCCATTGCTGGCGACTATACTGCCTTCTTTTCACCGTTGATGATGCTTTTGTAACACCGAGTATTGCAATTCTAAACGAACGATAACCGATTTCGGCAATGCTTTTGAAGAGTTAACCTTGGAACGTGCCCCACGAAGACGATATTTGTGAGGAAAGGATTTATTTTTGACGCCATGCTCACACTCAACTGAATAATTATCTCCAAACGTGCACACTGTTTATATCTGGGTTAAGAAGTCAACATTATGAACGACATAGCTCCAAATCTGAGCAGGAAGAAACTAGTGAGTTGGGTATCTTTCTTCGAACAAAAAAGTTTTGTTTCTAATGCCTGATTCATGTGCGATGGAATCGGTATTCCCAGTAGCAGCGGATATGTGTATATAGAAGACGAACATGATGAATGACTTAATTTTAGAGATAGATGACAAGAAATCATTACCCTTTCCCCTTCAATTTATGCGTTGGAAAGTTGCACGCCACGTAAACAAGGTGAAGGGTTACACAGACTTATCGAACGCGCTTTCGTGGGAGCGATGTTAAGAGTATATCGTATCACGGTATTGAGAGTGCGAATCTGAAATGTGTCCCTGTGTCAACGGTTAATGAAGAGTGGCACTGGCGAGGTATTTGACGCGTTAACAATAACACAATAACCGATGGACAAGAACAAGACAGACAGGAAATGATGGAGTGATTGGCTTACGCGGTATGTCAAGTGTGTAACAATGAGACCACTAACCAAATGGTCTGATTTCGTCTCGAAGATCCTCAAAGGAAAATGAGGTGCTCCCTAGTCACATTCCGTTGATGTTATAAATGTCATGCTTGACTACATTTTTTTTCCACAATACATAGTTAATGCAGTTTGAATTTCTTACAAATTATGGAGTGTAGAATGTGTTGACTGTTTGAAACTATTAGTGATCTATCACATAGGGCTTTCGAATATGCTGTAGTACATCGTCTTCAAACGTGGATAATAACACATCATACGATGCTAATACGGTTATGACAATGGAGCGAGTTCTACACAGACATGTATAAACAATGCTGGCAAAACATAATTACGGCGGAGAGCTGGAGCAGGATAGTACCAAAGAGTGGACGACATCGCAGATAGCAAAGAAGAATGGATTGAGAATTTATGACGGTCAATAAATATAGAATGTTGTAATCACTACTGTTGCAAGGATGTTATGGTGGGTAGAGATTGGATAGAACGGTTATTCATTTTGACCTGCTAGAGAGATGATCTGGCCTCAAACTGGATACCCACAAAAGGTATCATTTGGTTGGCCTGTGGACTACTGTTTCCAATTTCTAAAACCTAGAAGCTTTGCAGCTAATACTTCTTTTTACATACAATTTGCAGTCTTGCCAGCATTAAACCTCTGCAGTTGTAGTGATTGCAATTGAAACAATCTAAAATATTTATCGCATTCCTTATACCAGATCGCATGCAGCGTCTTCGAGTTTATTCTGGTTTTTCTTGATCCCCTTTCAAGACATGAATTGCTACGGATATACCAGTAGGTATTCTGTCGTATGAAATCAAGCATAGATAGACCTCAATGTTGAATTTACTTATCAACATTTGTGTTCATAAAACTTATTTGAGTTAATCAAACATCGGAATAGTTAAGTGGAGGATGCATCCTATTTAATGAAGAATAATGGAGAGCAAAAATTTATACCTAGACCATAGAGAAAGGGAAGTTGAAGTACTACTTGGTTCCTTTGAAAAACTGAAAATAGGTTACCATTACATCGCATGTGACCAAAATAAACCTTCCCTGCTTGTCAGTTTGTCCTTCGATCACTTGCGACCTTGATGGGTTAGCGTACGTCAAGTGGTTCAATATCGACGTCATGATAATTTTGCTTTTATATCATGATTCAGTACCATAACATTGATTCCGGTTCTGTTGAACCGTCAGGCACTCCTAGGAGGAAGAAAAGACAGACTTTTTAGTAGGTCTGTAGATTCTCTGGAAATTTCTACTGGCACCTTTGACACCCGCTTAGAGGGTGTACATCGTCTTGCTCACTGTATCGCTGTCGGAAAAGTGTAGTTGAACTAATAGTCTAGGAAAAATCCACTCCAGATAGCTTAGTAACCATGAGGATGGTATGCATAGATTCGATTACAAAAAGGATAAAGGATAAAGCTCTCGGCGTTGTCACTGACGCCATCACTGAGGGATACGCCATGCATTCGACTTCATTAAGTATCACTGGAGGTGATTGAATGCATATCTGGCTTTTACACTGACTCGCGGTGGCTTACCAATGTATTGAGCCAGTGCTGCTATCCTCACAAACAAGTCTGATACCAATTTGCCAACCCCGGAGTGATGGAAGGTTTGGTGAGTTATGGGCGCGGCGATCGATTCCACTTGTGTCTCGCAATGGCGCCTCCAACCACTGGGTCACGTGCCCTAATATTGATAGAAAAGTTTATATTTGAAGTATGTGTTCAAAGTAACGTGTTAGATAGCATTAGGTTTAATTACCCTAGTTTGAGTTATGCAGTCAGGCGTTCGGCTTCTACATCGTACTTGAGCGGTCGCTTACTTTTACATTCCAACTTTCGTTTCTGATTTTGGTTTTAACATCTCTCCGAATCAACTAGTAGGAAGACCGAGCGAAGGATTCGTCGCCGAAAACACACCTCCCTCTGATCCACATCATGGTGAAGAGCTGGATACGTCCTTGCAAGGTTACGTCAGGACTCCAACGAGGACCGAGTTGTACGACCAGCAATAGGCCAGGCTCAGTACCCCGCTCCCATCTATGACGTCAGGCGGTGAGACGACCGGTGAGAAACCAGAAAATCTTGGGTGGCGGGTTACGTCACTGGAACCGGATCAGTCGAACACACGCACGACACTCCATGGAGATTGTCTCTTACTATGCACATATAATGCCAGAACACTCTTCACAGACGCCGATCTTCACGCCCTTCTCGTAGCCGCAGATCGAATTAAATTTGATGTGATTGCATTACAAGAAACAAAAATCATGAAGACCGACATATGCCAACTAAACAACGGGACCCTTGTGATCCGTGGAGAAAAGGTCCCGTCACGAAATATCGGTGGTGTTGGCTTTGTCGTCCACCCGTCCACTGCCCATCCGACTCACGCGTGATCCTTTCCCCTCGCATAGCCGTCCTCCGTCTTTAACTGTCGCATCATAAGAAGATCACTATCATCAACTGCTACTCACTGACCGACGCAGCTGATGAGTACGAATTAAATCTGTTCTATTGTCAGTTGGAAGAAGTCATCCGCAATGATGAAGCATACATAAATTTGTTGTTGGAGACTTCAACCCCAGAATAGGAGAGGCCAACGAGAATGGTTACAGGATCGGAAATTCTGGATAAGAGGAGAGAATAGAAAATGGGACTTCTGTCAGCAGCACGTCTCTTCCATGGAAACTCGCTTTTCCAGAAGAAAAAAAGTCACCCCTGGACATGGGAGTTTCCCAACGGCATGACTCATGCAGAGATCGACCATATTCTGACAAACAGAAATGGTGCCTACTTGACACATCGGTAGTCCCGTCATTCTATAATGGTTCCGATCACTGCCTTCTTTGCGCGAAGATTCGATTCAGCCGCAAGCTGGAAAAGAACTTTCTTCATCGACTACGAGGAAAAAGTCTCTAGCTGTATACGACGAGAACATTCTAAACGAAGTCCTGTCCAAACGTGACTGATTTGTTAAAGAAGACCCAACCGAAGACTACGAGTTGCTTGTCGAAGAACTGAAAAGATGTGCCGAGTTAGCTTCAATTCCTCAAGCATGAAGATCGGATTACATCTCCATCACTATTAAGCAGTTGCTCGAAAAGAGAAGGAAACTGGAGCTTGATCCTGCTGCAACACGTTTAACATGGCTAGTAATAAATGCCAGCTGTCGAAGAGCTTTGCAGGTAGATCTACAACGGTAGAAGCAGAAGAAAATACTGGAAGCAGCAGAGAAAAGAAGCACTCTGTAAAAATGCCGTCGGGACTTGTGTGATTATAATGTTCCGCTGTCAGCTCTGATGAACGAAGATGGGATCGTCAAAACTTCCTACAATGATATGGAATTAATGGCGGAAACGTTTTACACCAACCTTTTCCGTTCCACAATCCCCGTCCCGGGTCCTAATATCCCCGCTGGAGAAAAGCCACCTGGAATTCTTCCGTCGGAGGTTCGAGTTGCGATAGAAAGAGTGAAAAGAGGTACAGCTCCAGGATCCGATAATATCACTGCCGATTTCCTTAGAGCTGGAGGCACAATTTGCATGTACTTCTCGCAGATCGTATGACAGGCTACCTCCAGAAGGAGAGAATCTCAGACCAGTGGGGGACGTCGCGCCCGGTCATCCTGACCAAGAAGGGAGACTGAATGGATCTTCGTAACCATCGTCCCATATGCTTGTTAAGTGTTCTCTACAAGCTCATCACGAAGATTATCCTCTCGCGCATATCAGGGACATTGGTTGAGGCGCAACCAGTCGAGCAAGCAGGATTTCGAAAAGGACCACATCCAAACCGTATCCAGGGTCATCGAAGTTTGTCGGGAATGCCATTTGCCTCTAGTCCTAACCTTTGCCGACTATGAAAAAGCGCTTGACAGTGTCGAAACGAATGCAATCCTGTCAGCGTTCGTCGACCAAGGAGTGGAGCCGTCTTACATAATAACTCTGTCCGACTGTTATCGGAATTGCACTACGTAAATGCAGCTTTTCCATCGACTTACAATACCCATATAAAAAGGGGTTCGACAGTGCGACACAACATCGCCAAAGCTGTTCAGTGGCGCACTGCAGTGGATAATGAAGTCACTCGATTGGGATGAGAACGGCATACGTATTGACGGAAAATTCCGATCAAACCTTCGTTTTGCCGACGACATTGTCATCTTCTCAAGAAGCACTAGGGAAGTAGAGGTAGTGTGAAGTGATGATCAACGAGCTCAGCGAAGTAGGAAAAAAGATCGGACTTCGCATAAATCGAAAGAGGATCCAGTTCATGAAAAACCCATGGTGCGAAGGCGAAAAAATTGAATTGGATGGCTCTCTCATTACAGAAACCACGTACGTTTACCTTGGGCGATCAATGGACATGGAAAACAACATGAAGGAGGAACTAGATAGAAGAAGGAGAGCAGCTTGGGTCGCATTCGGGCCTTTCCGGCCCGACCCGAAGAAGACACCGACCAACTGAAGGACCCGAAAATCCGCGCTCATCTCTTTGATTCTACGGTCCTCCTAGCGCTCTGTTATTGCTGCAGAGAGGTGGGTTAGTACTTCAACTATGTCAAGAATGCTTCGAACTACTAACAGAGCACTTGAGCGATGTCTTCTGAAATATAACCGGCACTCTCAATATATAGCCGGAATTCGAAGCTCTGACCTTCGAAATCTGTCACATCTTCGAGATCCAAGAGAATATACATCGACAGCGAAACATAGATGGTCACATAATGAGAAAAGCCGACGACAGATAGACGAAAAGATCAGTAGAGTGGACTCCAAGAGAATGCAAACGTCCCCTTGGACGACCATCTGCACGTTGGGCGGACGTGTTCGTAAACAAAGTTAATCCGCTGTACCCGCAGCTGCAGTTGTTTTACAGATCACGGTATGAGACTCGTAAGCGTTACCTTTCTCGAACAAGACCACCACGATGGACTACGATTGCGAGAGAAAGGAACGAATGGCATATGTGCTGGGGTCCGCACAGCTCGTGAAGACGGACCGTCCAAGTATCCAAGTAAGTAAGTAAGATAACATTAAATAGCATTCTTTGTAACATATTAACTTGAAAGCTGAGACATCACAATTAACATATTGGTGATGACATAAGTCTTAACTGGCCCATGCATTGCTGGACGAACTGGTCGCGTGATTGGTGTTGTATGATCTACTTTCATTCAGGACGTATATTTTGCCGCATAGAGAATTCTTAGTAGACTTTTTGTAATTAGTTAGTTGTCTATCCAACAAAGTCCCAAGTTCTAGCCATGAGCGCTTTCTGCACGTTTGATACTTATCACAACCTTTAAATTTAATGAGACGCAATTTGTGCACATATTTCGCATGGAATTACAACCATTACAATTCTTTCTCACTTCTACTTGAATATGTTGGTTATTTGAAGCTGGAACTGATTTTGATTTTGATTTCATGTATTTGCTCTCTCTATAAATTCTCACGGCAAATCTTCGATGTGATTCTTATGGCTGTTATGTGAAATTTATTGGCAGAATGGCACTCTTCACCTAGAAATGCGAGAGATCGTCCCAAGGACTGGTTATGAATAGTCCATTTCTTTCATCACATCCTGATTAGTAACTGTAGTAGAGGGACTAACCAATAACGGGCCAATTAAGAGCGGATTATAGGACGAAATTCTAACAAATGGAGAAACTCGTTTATTGGGGAAGAGGTATAGCTCAGCCTGCATGGATCCCATATAACTGATTGCTTGGGCGGCTAACAATTACACGCCCTTCCATGTGGCAGCTATGTAAAATTGCATGTCAACGTCATTGTTTAACTACTTACGTCGACTTGGATGATCCCTTATTTGGTATGTACTAAAGTGGTAGCATTTTGTTTTTTGTTAGGAAAAATTCTGACGAGTTGTAAAGTGCGCTATGAAAGGAATTAGATCCAAAGTTTTTATATAATTCTCCAGAAGAAAAGGAACTGTTATAAAACGAGTTCGGCAACGAAAGGAATTACATCCAAGGTCTTTGTTTAAATGGCCTGTAAGAACGTAGCAATTAAAAAACGCGATTCGGGACCAATAAATTTGAACCAATAGATAAACTATTTGAATGTTGTAAAATGAAATTTTGAAAATTTTAAAAGTAGGAAATTCTAAATTTATGCTAGAAAGGCCACAATCACTAATTCTTTCAATATAATCTGCATTTTTTGAAGGAATTATGTCTTTTGCAAAGGAAAACATTGAAATGCTATCCTCTTCGAACATTACGGAATAGTTTTAATTTTCAGGATACCCTTACTTGACTGGGGCTCCAGACGATGCTTCAACACTCAAATAGAGGTAGTATGTAAGCTTTATAAAGTCTGTTTAGATTGCCTCAGTTGAAAGAGTCAATAAAAAAGGAACATTGAAGAATTTTCAAAGATCTTGATGTCCGAAAACAAAAAGGTTAACCTCATTGCCATTAATTCAGAGAGGTGAACGTGGAGAAATTGTTTTGAAGCAGTGAATAGCAAAATGATTCAGTGTTTTAAAAGGCAAATTAGCTGGCATTATGGTTTTTCCTACCAGCTTAGAAGATATTATATTTTTGTTTAGATCTTTTTTCATGCCCTAGCCAGCGTACCACCTTGGGGTGTGCTGGGATCTTGTATACCAAGCGCGCAGGCACTGCGATGGAAGCAGTGTCGAGTCGAAGCGGATAGTCTAAAAATTCTAGCTGCTGTGCTATATAAGAAACTGTTCCTCACCGTTGTTCCTCACTGTTGTTCCTCACGGCGACCGGAATACTGGGCACAGCATTTGCTTAGATGCCACTAGCGATGGAACGCTGATGTTTTTCTGCAAGCACTTTGACGGGGTGACACTAGCTGTATAAATTTGCCTTAAAGTGGACAGCCAGCTGTGAATGACCGACTGCAAACTTGGCTTATGAAGTTTATATAACTTTTTCTGGTAGCTGTTCTATTGAACCAGAATGTCAGCGCTAACTACTGCACAGAGTAGATCCAGAAACTCGCTAATGGTGTCATGGAAAACCGACCAAAACAGCGTAGTGCACGCTTTTTACGTGGTGACATTGCTAATTTGTCTATTGAGAAAGCTTAGAGGTGGTTCCCGTATCTAGATGAATCACTATACCTTACACACCGTGCAACCCGTGGTTGGCCTCTTCAGACTATCATTTATTCCGGATCTTTCACTATTACCTGCGCTGTGAGAAATCTGACAGCTATGATAACGTCAAAAAACGTGTTTCTGAAGGAGATGAACCTAACATACAATAATTGGAAACGGCAGTTGTGACATCGTTGATTGAAGATCTCCGAATAAGCGAAATGGGAAATCAAAATTCGGGAATGTCTTAGGTTATGTCATTTACATCATTACATCGTTTATCGTTTCGTTATGTAATTTCAGCGTCTTCGATAGTACACATACGTCCAATTACTGAGTTCATCGAATTTATCTGATTTTGCAGAAGTACAGATTGTAAAAATTAGCAGAAAAACAGCAAGAACAAAATGTGATCTCTGAGCAACGAAGTTATCCTATTCAAAAATGATGGTTTTTGCTGATGCTGATTCTTTCATTTTATTTATTAACACACGAGAGTCCGACGTGAACTACGATGCGGAAATAACGATCGCTTTGAATTTCAAATCAAAATCTGAGCTCATAATGCACCGCATTAAATGAAGTAAAAACAAAGTCAGTAGGTTTCTGGCAATAATATACGGGTTTTCTTCTGACATTGTGGTGTCTAGAATTTGTGTTTCTGTCGCTTTTTTTTTCTTCAAGACTGGAACCATCTAGAGCAATAACTTTACCACATATCTGTGGAATCAAAAATGAAAATTGCCTTACTGCAACCACTCTTTTAAATGGGTATTAAAAGCTCTGCAAGCGAGAGCATTTTACTTGTGTTTACTCTTTATGGGTCGCACATTGCCCAATATTTTCGGACAAACCTGTGTTTCCAATAGCTGTCGATAATTTTTCAATAATTAGAACGGCTCAGAACCAAGGAATTTAATATACTTGTAGAAGAGAGTTCATTATATTTTTGCAACGCTACAGAGGCTCGTGTAGAGCAGTGGTTAGAGGTATTCTGCTAACACATACGTGGTCTTTGTTTCGATCTCGCTCCATGTATTAACTTGGCCTTCCATCCCTCCATCTTCGCCAAATTGGTGCCAGATTTGTCCAGGAGGTTCGCAGCACTGGCTTGATACATCGACAGGCCATTGCAAGTTATAGTGTCATAGGTCACATATGCATTTATTCGTTTCTAACGTTTCTCAACGAACTCGAATGATTAGAGCATTCCTTAGAGCTTGATCAACGCAGAGTGTTTTATGCTCTATGTTTAGGGCGGCAAACAATTTTTGCGAAGTATTGTTTTAGCTGCACATTTGCTTCGAGTTAAAATTCTTATAAAACTGAAAACGAGACTTAAGTGTTCAAAATTTCCTATGCAAGCGAGGCAGTCGAAATTTCAAAGATACGTTGGGTAATATCATCGTGTCCTGCTGGATGAAATAAGCAGTTACTTCGATGTTAGAGATTTCATGCTACGTGCTTTGACACAAAAAGTGAAGAATCATTTTCTAATGAAGTGTGGAAAATTAGGATTTTGCACCTTCACAGAATAAAAAAAAGAATTTGTGCCTTACTGGGGAAAATCTATAGATTCCAGTGGCTTTTATCGTAATGAACAAAGTTTGGTGTGAGGCGGGTAGGGCAGTGGCAGTGATGATCATGGCTTTTATCACGTGCTTGGGCTGATTCGACCGTTCACCGAGTTGTCTATGATCGGCGAACTTGCTTCAATTCGATTCTAAGCTCAGCTATCTCTGGATGACAGGGAGAATCATTTCGACAAGCATTCAACGACACCGGTAACGAGGAAGGAGAATTTTCAAGAAGCAGCGGAACTCACACGAAAATTGTTCAAATAACTTTGTGGGTGCTGGATGCGAGAAGACAAATCGGATGCAAGTACTTCTGGAATCCACACAGAATGTAATGTCGGATTGCTTAGAAAAAATGGTTACCATTGTAATTAATGTAGTTCAGTACGAGCGGAGATATCTTGGCTTAAAGTTGGAATCGGTTGTTGTTTCCACATTACAGGCATCGATGTTATTCCGATATCACTACTTGGACAACTTGGATGGCCCATCTTCACTATTTGTGCTGCCCGCAGCATAATTTCCATTTTTTCGGTATTTTGCTGGTTTAGCCACTGTGGTTCCCTGTATTCCCGAGGTTAGCCTATCCAAAGTCTGCCCCAGGTCGTAATCACTACAGGCGGTCGCTGCCCGTGTGGATCGGAGGGAGAATTGCCACCATGCGACTAGCTTTATACCGGGAGGGTGGACGATCATGGCATTGGTTTACTCTTTGCCAGTTTTACTGATGGAAACCCCAGACTCAGCGTGGGAGTCTCTGCCAGAGAGATAGATCCCTCCGCTGTTCATCGCCACCTGACATCCAGGAACACTTCCCACCCACGATGAGGGGCGGTAAATCGTTGAGAAGCTGCTTAAGATTACCAATTTCTAAATACTTCTGCTACCTTTTCGCAACACAGGACTACATAATTCCCAGAACCGGTTTTGCAATTATCACCAATGGCCAGGGTTTTTGTGGTGGACACGATTTTGGGCTTGCAGTTACCGAAAATGGGGTTAAAAACTTTTCCACTAACTCAAAAATTCTCAGAGTGAATCGGTGTGATGAACGTGATATGCTATAGAAATTAATGCAATGCGTAGAAATACGAAAGGGTAATACTCATTGTATTTTCTATGCGTTTTGGAGTAATTATTTGGTAAAGTCATTAGAGATTGAGATAAGCAAGGATTGAAATTTCTTCGGAAATGTGTATGTGTTTGCGAAATTACTTATTTATTTAAGAAATAAGGATGCATGAGATATTGCCAAGCAGAGTATATCTGTTGTTCAGAGTAGGTGCGTTTTACGAACTCGGTGTGTTTCTTCACTAATATTTATCTCTTGAAGAAATTGCGCTGGACTCCATTTATTTCAGATATCCGTTGTCCTGCTGTTGAAGCCGAATGATTGAAACCGTTTTGCCCGTTCGTAGGAGTATTAGTTAAACCTGCTGAAAGCTTCTGTCTATTCATTTCTACGTTGTACTATGTGGTTTGCTGTGTGTTTTTGTATCTAGAAATGTAGAGGTCTTTAAGTGCGTGAGCTTTCCTGTGCTTTTTTTTTCATTTTTCGCTTTTCTCAGATACAGTAGAAGATGATTATTTGTTTTTGAACCATCTTTATAGGACTTGCTTGCTTTTTTGCGGGTGACATGTTCGATTTGTAAAATACAGGCATCCTAGTTCGGTTTCATTTTCAAAATTCATCATCATAAAGATGAAATCACTCTTGTCTCCTGTGTAGCCTAACTATAAATTTGTTCTACAGATCATATTTGTTTGAGATTTCAGACCTGTTAATTATTGGATTTTTTACCATTTGCAGAACAGTTTATGCTCTTTTTGCTTCTCTTTTTCGTAAAATCTCGCGCAGTTGACACATTAGCAGACAGTGGAGGATGGGAAACTGAGCTGAAAGATATTGTTGGCCGTTATGGCCCGTGTAATATTGAAAGGCACGATGCTAACGACTTGACTCAGAAGGAGTTCCTGATGAGGTTAGAAGCCTTCAACTTTTATTCCACTATCCGCTTGTTCACGAATTCACGGGAAACATTCCTAGAGGAGTCGAGGTTGTGATAAGTTCTATTGGTGAAGTGAGAGTGTGTAAAGCCCAATACCAGGCTTGATCGAAAATCTCAAGAGTCTGGCTGGAAGTGTAAATTTTTCACCACAACGGTCAAAAAATCAGATCAAAAGGTTGGAAATGCAACATTTAGATTTGCACATAGTGAGCCAGTGATAATTTACAATGTCGAAAACGAAGAGTTCCGTAGACTAACAATGCGCGAAAAGATGCTGGAGGACTGGAAATATTTTCCTGTTACGCTGAATTCTGCAAACACCTATAGCTATACTCGTGTAGGTTCCCTATTATCACTATTGTTTTTTTTTCCATCGTGTGTTTATCTTTGATTTGGTTAAGCTGACCTCGGGACTCTAGGGAACTACAATGGCTAAACCAGCAAAACTCCGAAAAAATGGGAATTATGCTGGGGCTCGCAGAGCCAGTGAGGATGGGCCATCCAAGTATCCAAGTAACTTATCTTTGCAGGTGCCAACGTCCTTGGGAGAGTACGTTGAACACTATATGAAGCCACAAAGTATTGCAATGCCTGGTAACGAAACAATGTATCTCTTTGGTGATATTGATCAGAAGCTGTGGGCTCCTTTATTGGCAGCTTATAAACTTCCAAAGTGGTCACTTCCTGACCATTCCCCTGCTTTGAGTTTTGGGTTAGCAGGAGCAGGTGCCTTCTTCATTTCGAACCTGTAATCCTTAAATTTGAGACAGTTATAATATCCTTCGACACCATTTAAATTAAGGAACTGGGGTACCGTTCCATTTCCATGGTCCTGGATTCGCTGAGGTAGTACATGGATCGAAAAGGTGGTTTCTCTATCCCTATGAGCACCGGCCAGATTTCGAGCCCGATGAGTCCACATTAGAATGGTAGGTATTTGAAACACTATTTTTCTATGTGCTCAATTTGGACTGTCATGTTTTACAGGTACCTTAGCAAATACCCTTTACTACCGAAGGAAAAACTTCCTCTTGAATGCCTTCTGAAGCCTGGAGAAATCATTTTCTTTCCCGATAAATGGTGGCATGCTACTTTGAACAGTGAAACCAGCGTTTTCATTAGTACCTTCTTGAGTCCTAATTGAGTTCATAAACTTGGTAATATCGTAATGATAGAGAAAAAGAATCTCTGTTAAGAAGAAAGGAGAGGTTTATGAAGAGGGAACACTGTCTGTTCTGTTACTACTGTTCTGCAATAGAATGTCGGTAAAGCCTTATTATTACCTCGAGCTTGTTTTAGTCTCCACCTCATACACTGTCACAGTATCGTTTCAACATGATTTTTTGTTTTGCTACTTAAGGTGGAGTGCAACTTTTTTGCAGTAGCATCTATGCTGGTCTATTCAATTGATCTGGTCTATTTTCTGGACCATCGACATGTAACTTGTTGTGCACGCTGTTGTGAGCCTTAAATATCTTTGGGTCGTTCTTCTGATACTTGACGAATTAAGTGGTTTTGTGCTGTGATATGTTCTCTAAGTAAATACTCTTATGTGAAAATTTCACTCGCAGTTTCCATCCTAAGAAGTTAGTTCTTCTATCTACGTAAATTTCACTGACTAGAGGCTAACTGCTAATTCATGAAATAATCTGGTACATGTCATCCACATTGTGGATGGTAGTTTATGAATTACTCCAGACCATGGCTTCAAGACGTCGTGCCGTTGGTGTGGCTGCAATTCAACGCAAGCAGGAAACCCAGGTTCGTCAATTTACCTCCCTAACTTATACTTAAGTACTAGTTTCTATGGTTCTTCGGCCATAATAATTATGCTGTTACATCGTTCAAGGCGAAATTCAGTGCGAAAGGTGAGCAAATGGCAAGTGAGCAACTACAAATGTTTTCGAAGCAGTTGGAAGAATTTGCTATAAGGTTGACTATAGTTCTATTTTTGTTGTTCTTTTATAGTTTAGCGTACCAATAACCGTTTTAAATGGGGTTTCATTGCAAACTTCCACTCACTACTTTCTGACACTTAGTTTCACAGTATGTTTTCTTGAATCTAACCTTATCTCCAGGTGGTCCTTTAAAATGGTTATATACATAAAAGCTCTAAAGCTCTCGGCGTTAGTCAATCCCTGAGGGATGCGCCATGCATTCGACTTCATTATCGTTGGAGGTGACTGAGTGCATATCTGGCCTTTTACAATGACTCGCGGTGGATTACCGATGTATCAAACCAGTGCTGCTATCCTCCTAGGCAAGTCTGCTACCAATTCGCCGACTCCGGAGGGTTGGAAGGCTTGGTGGGCCATGGGAGCAGGGGTCGATTCCACGTGTGTGCCGCTGTGGCGCCTTCAACCACTGCGCCACACGCTTTATAGTTACATCCATACGTGTATATATATATATATATATATATATATATATATGTATTTAAATGTATATAAGAACGCAGGAGGCGCATTGATTAGAGGTGTGATGCGCAAAGTTGGTGGTCTGAACGACCCTCACATCTGATCAACCAAGTTTCCTCTTAGCTTTCCGGGGGCTGAGCATCGGCACCAAGCTTGTCTATGAAACCCCCCTTGATCCTAAAAGAGCATTGATGATCTACATAAATGGCACCAGTACCTACACGCAAATCCGAAGGCCAGTGTTGAATTACTATTGAGAGACAATGAGCCAAAACAAAGAAGCGAGTTTAGTTCTTTTGTCCTAATCCACGTTGACTTTGAGAAAGTATTGTACTGTATGAAGAGCAACGCCATGCTGTCTGCCTTAGATGGCCAAGATATACACGCCTTTGCGGCTGACTGCACTATTCATTGTACAGTAAGGATACAGCTTTTTCTGACCGTTCATATTTCATATTATTTCAGTTAATAAAGGAATATGACTGCGTGATAATTTCGTCAAAATTGTTGACCTTAGCGCTACAGTGGTGTATGAGGTTGATTGGAGTGAAAAAGAGATACACGTTTTGCCTGGATGGATCACCAGTTGACGAGATACATCTTGCGTATATCTAGGGTATTCAGTGGATATGGGAAACGATTCTAAAGAAGAAATCGATAAACGAAAACCAGCAACTTGGCCCCCGCTCGGGTCTGTCGCAGACCAGCGAGTTTCCTGATCCTGACCAACGGGTTCCGTGCCATGCAGGTGATACGTGGTCTGATACTTCAACTGTATCAAATAACATGTGCCCGATATACTGAGCAATCTATTCGGAGATTTCTCCACTTACGAGACCCAGCTGAATGCAACATCAAGGCACAAAGATCAGTGGGCCGATCAAATAATGAGGATACAGGATTGTCTAAGTAGTAGATTGGAAACTTTTGCGCCATTTGAGCGAACGGAAGAAACAAGATCAGCATAGTGATACTGGCATAAAATAAAGATAGAAAACCACATTTGAGTAAAAAGAAGACTGGAGTGGAATCGAAGAGAATCAAAACGATCCGGAGAGAAGCTATTGAAAAGTGGAGCTGAGTTTGCCACTTACTTTAGACACGCAAACTAGTTACATTAGCGGTTGGAATGAACTTTTAAGTTGTTATACTGTAGCCGCACCCATGCGTCAATGCGACTACCATCGTTGATGACGGCAGCAAGACAACTAAACAGAATGAATACCGGGTCATAAGCTAAATGTGAAAACGGCTTGTGTAAGCAGCCATGTAGTTTTTCCCTCTTTTTTTGCTAATTCCGCTGTGCTTCATCTCATCGCGTGGTCCTTTTCGCTTAATATCTTCAGCTGTGTCCGTCACCTCCACCCCTATTTGGACCTTCATTATTCTCCAAGCTGTGCTCACGGATAACACGCATCACGTTTCTCACCATCGAAATATCGGTGTGTATAACAGCGCAACATCTATTTATTTGTTTGCTACCGCGTTTCTAGCTGACTGTTATTTTTTATCGCCACTGGGCATGCCCCACGCGTCGCATAATTTCTTGCCAAAACTTGCAGCGTTTTTGAAACGTGCTGATCTACAGGTATCATTAGTTGGACTTGGTCAGTGGTATGCCTTAAATGGTAACCTTGTTTTCTTACTGAGCTTAGAGAACTTGTGAGTCCTTAAAGTACTGTTGATTGCTTTTCCGATGTCTAATTGCAATATGAAATAGTGATTTTGTGTTACTTTTACATGAAAGCGGTGACGATAGTGTGATGTGTCATGTATGTGTTTGAAGCTATATGAAATTTTTCAAAACGACAAGAATGGATGAGATAGGTCTAAATTCTTCGCTAAACCATAACGGATGGCTGGTTAGCTTAGAGTGTAGGCTAGTAATGTTTTCGTTGACCTCTTAAATCTTGCTAAATACAATGTGACAAACAGACGCATGAGAAGAACGAAATGAAAGGTCCGCATGGTGTGGTGGTGAACGCTTTAGCTCCCAGAAAGGGTAGTACCGTGTTCAGTGCCCACCGTAGACATCTGTGGTTCGGAGTTTCCCAAATATCTCAACACCATTATGGACAGTGTAACATGATTTATGCAACAGAATGCTGCGTTGTTTTCACGATAACTGTCACCCTGAACGTTGAACATATAGGTTGGAGCAGTTTGCTCATCGTCATCGTGACGAGATCCGGAAAAATTCACAGTTCCGTCGTCATTTCCAAGAAATGTGTGCGAGCGTTGGAGTCGATCCTCTTGCTTGTAAGTTTCTTTGCAATAGGCTTTTTTATTATTGGGTCTTCCACTTCATTGTGCTATCTTTGAAACTGAAATTTTAGCTGGCAGAGGGTTTTGGGCAGAAAAACTTGGTTTTGGAGATTTTTATTACGAACTCGCAGTACAAATCGTGGAGGTGTGTTGTTAGTTTGCATTTCGTTTCCTTTTGTCCAACCGTACATGTTGCAGGTTTGTTTATCGACGAATCATTTTAATGGTGGAATCATGACAGTGGAAGAAATAAGGAGTCGCTTAATGCGCAGTAGATCACGAACGCGAAAGGAGACTATCACTACGTAGGTCTTTATTTCCTGTTCTTGAGCTCTGAACTGAAAATTTTCATTTCAGAGACGATATACTTCGATCAGTCGATAAACTGAAGGTATTGGGTAGTGGTTTTGAACTGGTTCCCTTAGGAGGAGGACGGTTCCTTGTGCAGTCGGTCCCTGGTGAGCTTAGCATGGATCACTCTCGAGTTCTTCAGTTGGCTGAAGATGCTGCTTATATCACCAAAGAGCTCATTGTTGATAGGCTGAGGTAGGCAACTATTAATTTGCTGTATACATAATAAATAGTTTGCAACTGGTTTGCTTGCCAGAGGTTTTGCAAAAGAATCCGCCTTACTTAGCTTAACTGAATTATTCGTGTTTTCTGACTTGTTAATGAGCTTGGAACGTCTTTAGGTGGGATGGACAACGAGCTCAGTCAGTGTTGGATCATCTAGTGAAAGAAGGGTTAGCATGGATTGACGAACAGGCAACGGATACCATTCAGTACTGGGTGCCCTCCTTATTTCTTCAGCAGCATTGTCACTCATCTAGCAACACAAGTGTTTCGGAAAGTATACAAAGCATGAGTGTATATTGATATGGAAGTGTATCAGGATTTATTTTAAAGCGAACAAGTAGCGCGTTTTGTTCATTAATCTGGTGTTCTACTGCGAAAATTTAAAGCCTGAATGCTTGCTAAGCTAGAAAGTTAAGCTAGAAACAAGATGGACTTGTCATGTGAGTCAGGTGTTAGCCCTTCCGCTGCTACGCGCGTCCCATTCTTGGTTTGGTCAGCTTCGGAAAATATGCTTGTTTACACTTCCAAAGTTGTAATAGTATTTCTTAGCTAGGATCAGTGGTTCTCTGTCTTATTTAATAAACCGTTCGTATTTACTGAATTTTTTTGTCCCGAAGATCACCCACCGTGGTTTTCTACGTAGTACTGTTTCCTGTTGCTTTCCATAACAACATTACATGTACCTGGAACAATTTCACAGATGTCTATAAATCATGGGCGACCGGAGCACTATGGTCCGCCTGAGCTGGTGAGAATTTACTGTGTTCCACATTACAGATATCCTAGTTCACACTGCATAAGCTGTTGATAATGTGTGAGTTGAACATTGAGCCGATAGTCTTCTGCTCACATCTTTGTTTTTAGTGTTCAGATGTGTCTAACGCCTCAATTTGCACTGTTTTTCAGTATTATAATGAATCTGAAGCATGTAAATATGCGTCGAGTTCACACACGGTAGCAATCCAGACAGAATTGGCTGAGCGAGCGCTTGAATTACTGGCTCTCCCTGACGATAAGCCAGCTTTTCTTTTAGATATTGGTAAGGGTTAGGCCATGTCGTATTCTTCTGGATGTGCTGACATACATGATCTGTCTTTTTTTAAAAGGTTGTGGAACTGGTATCAGCGGCGGTGTGTTGGCGAATGCTGGTTACCATTGGGTGGGACTGGACATCAGCGGGCCCATGCTGGGTATAATACAAGTTCACTTTGCTATTATCCGTCGTCTAAAATAACTTTTTAAAGAAGGATTTTCAGAAATAGCTAGTCGCGATGACGAAGATAGGGATAATATGGGTGATTTTATATTGTCAGATATGGGTACTGGAGTGCCATTTATGCCTGGGACTTTTGATGGAGCGATTAGGTGTGATGTTGTATGAATTATATTAGTTTTCAATTAGAATATAACGGTATTTATGTATCTTTCTAGTTTTATTTTGAAAATATTGTGAGTAACAACAGTGTTTTAGTGAGGGAGGAAAGCCTCTTTCTCTGTAACTACCTCTAATATTTAGTATATCGGCCATTCAGTGGCTATGTCATGCGAACTCAACTGAACAGAATCCGAAAAGACGTCTACATCGATTTTTCCAAACGCTGTACGGTTGTCTAGTATGTACTACAAATCTTATGTTCTATTGACTTTTACCTATCTGGTTTGGAAAGAAACCTAATAGATACCATAAAGCAGCCACTAGTTTTACTTTTCTGTTTAGTGGAAAACGAATTTTTTCCCTAGTAGTATGTACTTGAAATTGATCTCATCTAGGGGTACAATATCGCTTTTATCTTACAAAAGTGTTTTCCTGCCTATATTTACTAATATCATTTGATGAGGAGTTCATTTAAGCACCTTTATTTCAGGGTCGGGGAACTCGAGCTGTGTTCCAGTTTTATCCAGAAAATCAACACCAATCTGCTCTTATAATGTCACTTGCAACAAAAGCTGGGTTTAATGGAGGTCTTGTTATTGATTATCCGAATAGTACCAAGGCAAGGAAGTGAGTCGTTTCAACATTTTCAGCTCCCATCGTAAATGACAATCAAGTGCGCTTTTTTGTTGATATTTTAAACGTATCTTGATTTGGAACGAAGGAGTTGAAGTCGACTTCCATCCAACAAAAAGGTTAGCTTCATCTTGCGAGGCTGGACTTCACTCAGCGAACGCGGCTGGAATCAACATATAATTGATTATTTCCTCTTGTTTTAGAGTGTTCTTATTCTTGATTGAGTTTATAATAGTATTATATGCCACACTGTCAGTTAACTACAGTCCTTCGACAAGCTTTGTCTAAAGTAATAATTGACAATCACCTGTTGTGGCCGAAAATAAACCAACATCAGGAGAAAAGGAAGTGTTTCTGAATCATAATATGTTTATGTGAAACTTGACATCGTAGGTCGTCAGCTTTATTTTAAAAATTAGCTAATTAATTATGTTCTATATGGATCTTAGACTTATTCAATTTAAGGTTTAAGTCATTGCGAAATCACTTGGTTCGCTACTCTTCTTGTTTTTGTATCTTATGCCTTAGTTTACTGGATGCACTACGTAGTATTTTTTCAGTTATGTAGTACAGTCAGCATATTTTCTCAACTTCACCCTAGCAACACATGTTCCGGTTATCTTTCTGTTAAGATATCCTCCTTTAGAAGCATGCTTTTTGGCCGTCTGCTATAGTGCAGATCTGGGAATACTTACCTTGGATACTTGGATGGCCCGTCTTCACTGGTTGTGCGAACCCCAGCATAATTTCCATTGTTTCGGTGTTTTGCTGGTTTAGCTGTTGTGGTTCCCTAGAGTCCCGAGGTCAGCCTGGCCAAAGTCTGCACGAGGTCGTCACTACCACAGGCAGTTTTCTATTCTAGTTTTCTATTGTATACCCTAAGTCAGTGACGATCTCAGTATTTATAAGTTCCCTGTGAACTCGTTTGTTGCTTTTCCTTTAATTTCTTTGTTTTCTCCGAAATAACTTGCGTAATCGAACTGCACAATTTCAGAAACAAAGCAATCGCAATACTTTCGGTCTCATATTAGATTTCCTGCATTTTGGTTTTCTAGGAAAAATAGTCTCCATAAGAATCTTTCATTTGTCCTTTGTTTTGTTTGAAGTTCCAGTTTTTTTTTTCAAATCGTCGCTTCAAAGATAATCGCTTATTACATGTTAGTCTTGTGTTGATTCCTGCTAGCACTAAATTCACCTCAGAAAAATTTTGTTTCATAGACATATGTCAAAACATCTGTGGAGCGACGTTTATCACAAACAGATTTTATGTGTCCTGATGGTATTTTCTAGGCATGGATATCCACGGTTTTTGATCAAAGGTATTAATGTAATCATTTTGAATTAAAGGGTTTATCTCGTTCTAATGACTGGTGGTGTCGTTCAGCTGCCACGAGCACTAACTGGTGAAGAAGAAGAGATTGAAATGCGGCACAGTGTAGAAAATACAGAGAGGTTTGTGTTAAATGCTTATTGTCGAAATCATCAGAAACGAGTCCGCCTGATCTAAGCTTAAAATCTTAATATAGAATGTTTTTTGTTTAAATCCAAGCATTTTCAAACCTATCGATTGTTTGAAGTTTCCTACCATTAAGCAACAATTACTAGTATAGAATTCCATACTGAACATTGACAGGATTCCTCATTGTATGACCTGGAAAATTTAAGCTAGAATTTAGCAGGTCGCTTCCGTAAATGTCATCATTTAGAGTGTTTGCGGCGTCAAGAAAGAAAGAGAAGAAACCAGTGAAGGGCTCGAGAGAATGGATTCAGAAGAAAAGAGAAAGAATGATAAAACAAGGACGGTTCGTTTTTTTTCCTTCCTTTCTCTGAAAGCAAGAGTTTCGTAATGTTGTCTAAAGTCAAGTTTCGTTTGACTCTGAAAACAAAATCAGTTCTTTTCTTCAACTTAATTGTAGTGATAAGATATCGCATTGAACACTTTCTGATATAATTTTATTTCGAAACTATCTATTCTATCTGTTCTACTGCGAATTTCAAATTTTCGTCTGATTCTATAGTTTCCATCCCAATGCCGACTTCTCATTCAAATTCATCGCAATTTAACGATCCACACCTGTTTTGTGAAGTTTGTTTTTCTAGGAACGTCCGGCACGAGTCCAAGTACTCTGGGCGCAAAAGAAAGCAGAAATTCTAGAAATGTTAATGTTAAATCAGTTTTTGTTACACTGTTTGTTGGTTTACTATGTCGAGTGTTGCAGTGTTGTTAGTCGTCTTGTTTCCATTTTATTAAAGATTCTTCTGCTATGGTTCCATGATATTCTGTAAGCCAATACAAGTTTTCGTTCGAAATTTATGGGAAAGCGGAAAAGTGCTACGTTTCTGTGGAGATGTTTACATGGTTTGAAGGTTTTAATGATAATTTTAGTGACGCTGTTAAATCGATAGATGTAAGCCGTACCTAGTCAACAGACGTTGAAGCTTACAAACTTTATGTTCCATATCTTCTTGTGAGGAGAACTTATCAAAATTCCGCATTATTGTGAGTTAAAATCACCAAGTTTTCAGTGATCCTACAAAGTGTACTGAAGCTTTAATTGAACCATTGTGAGCTTAAAAGGAAATCCACTTCTTTTTGATGCAGGCTTCATGTGATCCATTAAGCTTGGTAAATGATTGGAAGTAAGGGCTTAAAAGATAGAAATTTTCTGGGTATGTAGCTGTGGTTTCTATCAACATTCCGTATTTCAGTTTACATGCTGTATCTAGATCATGTTCTAATCACCCACTTCCATTTGGGAGTTGAGTCTGGCTTGAGAACGTGAAGAACTCCGACTTGTCACAGAATGGTCCATGGGTTAAATATAAGGTACGACATTGAGTTACAACAGAAGCCTCGAAATGGAGGTACATTTTGCCGACGCTTCTCTCAACGACGGGAAAAGACGGGGTCACAGTTATTTCCACTCACGATGTTCAGGCATGGTTAATTTTTGTATACCGAGAACTATTAACGCAGGTTCCTTTCAGCTTGTAAAACATATGTCTGTATACACATTTCCACATTCGCATTGGAAGCAGCCGTTTGTTGTCTACAGATTGATTGTGATAGGCTTGTCATTTTACTGAGTTATTTACTTACTTGGATTCTCGGTTGGCCCATCTTCACTGGTTGTGCGTGCCTCAGCACAATTTCTATTGTTTTCGGGGTTTTGTTGACCTAGCCATTGTAGTTCTTTGGAAACCCGAGGCCAGCCTAGCCAAGATCTGCCCCAAGGTCGTCACCACCACAGGCCGTGGCCGCTCTTGTGGATCAGAGGGAGATTTGCCATCATGCGATTATTTTGATACTAGGACAGTGGTGGATCCCGTTATTGATTTACTCTTAGCTGGCTTTCTGATGGTAACACGGATTCCTTCTAAGTTTGGGACACCCTCCTGAGGATGAATCTCCCACTCTACATTGCAGCCCGACACCCAGGAACACCATTAGGCCACCATGAGGAGGAAAACGTTTGGGAGGTGAAATCATTTTCGCGTAATTTTTGGAACCATAATCAATTAACAAAAACCTATGAATTTTTTTTGCAAATCTATGTACCTGAAACATGATGTGTAAGCTATGGTTTTTCCAAGCATTATACACTTCAGCAAAAGTGGATTGGATCGGTCATCTATTCGTTTATGCATATCAGGTCGATGGCGATCGTCTGCAGATATAGAGTGCAGCTGACAAAGTGCTGAAGATCGTGGTATTGGCTGAGGATGTTGCTCTGCTAGAGGTAGTGTTCGGGCTGTAGGAGAAGAGCATATTGTCTCCGATCGTCAGACGCCAGTTTCCCTAAGACGGGGCAACAGATCGACACCAAGCTGCACACAGAGGACACTGCGTACGCCCATCCAACTCTGGAATCGACATCGATTACTCAGATATCTTTCGAACACCAATCCCCAGGCTTCTCAGCTCGAAATGCAAGTGTTGGCAGCTTATTAACACATTCGTGGCTGTGAACCATACATAATTCATACATTGCGGTAATCGTGACTTTTAATCTTAAAGCAACTTATTACCAGGTCATACTGAACTCCCAATGGAATAAATGAAGCAAAAACAGTGGAATGTTATCTATAGATATGTGCCCACAAGACAAAACTTCTCTTGTTCTGGAGCCCAGAACATGCAACATGCAGTCAAGAAGGATGAAGGATAAAACTCTTGGCGTTGATCAATCCTTGAGGGATTTGCTATGCATTCGACTTCATTAAGCATCGTTTGAAGATGATTGAATGCATGTATGGCTTTTATAATGACTCGCAGTGGCCTACCGATGTATCGAGCCAGTGCTGCCATCCTCCCATATGTCTGGTATCAATTCACCGACCCCAGAGGGATGGAAGGCTTGATGCGCCATGGGCGTGGAGTTCGATTCCACGTATGTGTTGCAGGGCTTCTACGACCATTGCGCCACACGCGCCCTACGAATATGTTAAGAGATCGGATATTCGTCGATGAAAGTGTGGAATGTTTTAGATTACAAGTGACATCGGATACTGAGAAGTACAAATAAAAGGGATTTTCCGACTTTTTGCACGAGGTGATAGCTATCCCGATTGTCAAATAACCAAAAAAGGTTAACAACAACTCAGTTTTGAGGTTTAAAAGGTTTAACCGTTCCTCTCTACCTTTCGCTTTTCGGTCCTTTTCGATCTCGGACCTAAGCAAGAAAAAGCTCTTCTACGTCATCGAAACTGACCTGCAAACCGACGAGCGAAGGAGTTGAGGCACGGAGCAGTTGATGTCATGCATGTTCAGCGGAACGAGGAACGAACATAGTCCCATGAGGATGGCTGCAAATAAAATGTTGTGCTCGTCAAGGAGAAACAAGGATGCGCTAGTGGCAGTCCGCAGAAAGGTGGGTCGAAGGAAAAGTGTTATTCTTCAAAGTGGCATATCATAGCTTGGAATAAACCTTATTAATCGAGTCATAAGTTCATTCCCACGCCGCTGGGAAACCAACTAATCCCTGTCCCTCCGATGATGGAGAATCGATGCTAGGTTTTTCTAAGGGGATAAAAACATGATCTGGCTCATTGGTAGGCCTAAGAAAGACGTTATATAAGACAATATATTCATTTAATACCTCTACGATACTAAGTGAAGTCGGATACCTAACAGATCTCTGAGAGGTTCATTAACACCCAACGCTTGTCACACTTAACCCCCGAGTGAGCATGATGAAGCCACTCTAGAGCGACAAACACCACTATTAACGACGTAATCGGGACCACCATGTAACCCTGACGGGTCTTCAACCACATGTATGTGAAATCCAGCGGCTAATGATTTTATTGAACTGAAATGTGCCCAATCTTACATTGTTGGCAAAACTTTGTTGTTGTTGTTAGTTTAAAATAGTTTTTACCGTGATTAACAGTGTTTCGTCCAAGCAGAGAAATGTGTACATGCAGCCTAAGCAAAAATTTTTCCTGCCCAAGAAACCATCATTGTTTTGCGAAAGGAACAGAATTTTGTTCTCTTTGGAAAGCGACTACATCTCAACTGCACAATTCTCGCCCAACATTCCTCTCTTGCTAGATCATTCCAGTAAACGATACAAGCCGAATTCATTTTAAAACGACTTCAGCAATTCAATTGTTGGTTTAGATAACAGAAATGTCCCCCAACGCCTTTTTTTTGTTAGGAAAAAGTTTCACTCGTCCTTAATTAAAGTGTAGAGTACATCTGGAATGTCAGAACTCTTTATTAAGCAAACATCAAGTAATGTTTTGTATTATCTGGCCTCGATTTACATCAGATCATATCTTATTTAAAGATGAAGGTAAAGATAAATCTCCCGGCGTTGGCCAATCCCTGAGGGATGCGCCATGTATTCGACTTATGAAGCATCGTTTTGAGGTGAATGAATGGATATTTGGCCTTTACAATGACTCGCGGTGGCCTATCGATGTATCGAGCCAGTGCTGCTATCCTCTCAGACAAGTCTGGTAGCAATTTGCCGACCCCGGGGGATGGAAAGCTTGGTAGGCCAGTGGCGTGGGGATCGATCCTACGTGTTTTGCAAGGCGCGCCGACCACTGCACCACACGCGTCCTTACTACATCTTTTTTACAGTGTTTATTCACAATCGCCATTGTGAATAAATAGTATGGTAACCGCCTCGTGTCTGCTCATCAAAAAAACAGTGAATCATTGATCAATGCAGAGGTTAACAGAACATCGGTACGAACAAATTTCAAAAAAATTATTGCATTATTCCTCCATGAACATCCTTAGTGAAGCATTTGGATGGTCTGAAGTTGTTCCGACTCTAGCACAATTTCGATCTGAGTATTTTGCTGATTGGGCAAGTTTTTCTTTCTCCCTTGGGATCCTGAGATTTGTGTTAGGACTTTTGCGGTGGTCACTATAGGCAGACGCCATCAAGTACGAATTAGTAGGATTTTTCACAGATAGGGATTAGGTATTTTTTCAGGAGAACCACGAATACTAGCCTAGGTTTACTGTTAGCAGGGCTTTGTGATGTAAGTGAGGAACCCATATTCAGCTTGGGTAACACTCACCGACGTAGTTCGACATCCACAAAAGCCTCCGCACAACGCATAGAAACTAATCTGTGAAAAGGCTAAACTATCAGTAAGTACAATGCGATCAAAAGAAAGACTGGAGGAACTAAGAGACAATTTCTTAAGTGAGATGTGCTACCACATAGTGTGTTTCGCAACTTCGCAGTGAAAATACGGAATGATCGACCCCATGTTGTCACCGAATTTAAGATAATTTCAACGTTCCCTAGAATAGCTGATCCCGAAAGCCTTACTGTGTTCACCTCAAAAGCTCGGCTAGTGCAAAGTCGCTTCTGTGAGATCTCTTACAAAACTTTTTCTCGATTTTGCCTTAATTGGTGATCGCATTCAGAATGTCGATATTGTCTTGGGCTCTCGTTGCTTATTCTGTTCCTCTCGGAACGTGATTGATAGGTTCTTCCTTGCAAACGATGAATGAATGTTACGTGTTGAATCGCATTGGGCAAGAGAATAGCCACTATGATGAATAGTAATTTTTGATGCGCAGGCTTTGCTGAAAATTACCGCACAAAGGATAAAGGATAGAAGTAAGCACAATTATGCTGAGATAACTGAAAATCCCAGGTGATTTTCGCTCCCACTATTACCCTTACCAGATCCCTCATGTTTTCCGCCGCACAATCGAAACTCTTGCTTTGCCTTTCTCTTAGTCCGTTTTTTTATCTTAACAGTGCTATCAGCAATCACCCACCAACGGAAATGATCTGAGGAGAACTGGTCGGCGCTGAGCCCAGTTAAGCTGAGGTTTTAGTCGAAATCACTGTTTGGCTTTTATATGCTGGGGCCTCTCTACCGTGGAAAAATAGTAGACAGTAAATAAAAGTTAAACATTACGATTTCCACCACAGCTTCACCTTCACTAGATTCAATGCCAATTAGTTCTCCTCAGATCATTTTCGTTGACGGTTGATTGCGAACAACACCGTTAGAGTAAAAACTAGGTAACAGAAAAGCAAAACAAGGGCATCGCATGTGAGCCAAGGATAGGGTAGCCGCTGGTTCGATGATCGCCTGGAGTTTCTAGTTTTGGTCATACCTCAGCATCATTGTGGTTCTGTTTCATGTATTACACTGGCGTGAGAAAATAACAGGTAATAAATGGAAGTTAAACACAAGCATAGAATGGTTCAGCGTCCATCAATTCATAGCAGAGGTGCAGAGCAATCAACTCCACTAGGGATCGTGGAGCTGACCGAATACATAGCGACTAGCGAGGCCTACTTATGCATCAAGTTAGGGCTGTAATCCCTTTATACAGGTCTGGAACAACTCTGCCAACCCTTGCTGGAATGATTGAGTGTTTGCTGAACATGGTGTGCAGAGTCGGGCCAAAGAGACTGTGTGTATTATATGTACGGCACCTCTAACCACTATAACCACTATATTAGGCGCACCACAACATTGCTGTATTGGAGCTTATTGAGTACAGCATCGTGGAACCCCCATAATTCACTTTGTATCTACTTTCTTTTGAGTTCTTACTTGGTGTCTTCTCCTATTTCTTTACTCGGACTGTAACGACTTCATTCTTTTTGCACTTCTAGTAATAATTACATCTTTCCATATTATCATTTCATATTTCTTACTTTAATGCGAACCGTTATCTTTAAAGCGAAGACTTACAGTCCCCTACACCACTTTTGGTCGAAGGCGGAAATGATCTCAGGGAACAAGGGCACAATTCGGCACGAAGTAAGCCCATACGCATCCTGATGAGCCTGTTTCTTATTCGATGACGATGGTGGCTCCAATTCAAAATCTTCGCTTAACAGCGAGAAAAGGAAGCATTAACCAGATTCAATTAAGCGAATACCAGCTTTCCCTAAGGGATTACGTGCGTCCATCGCTCTCTTCATCGTGGCTACGGTATTCTTCATTATTCTTTACTAATTAGCATAAGATAAACGAGAAATGCATTAAAGGACTGAAACCCTATGTGGAAACTCGAGCCTGATTTATTTCCAGGGCTCTAAGTACTTCTCGTCATTGTCCTAATAGTAACAGAAATAGATCCTTGTTTGACTAATTATCATAAAAACACACTGAACGCGATTAAATAGCGTAGACCAGCTTAGTGACTAGGGAAGGTGCAATTAAATTAATACTGAGTCCTACTAAAAAACCACAAAAATCGACTCAAGACTAGTTCAAGTACGAGTCAATAACTAAACGAACCGGCAGTGATTTGAATGTGAGCAATGGTTTGCATTGGAGAAGCAGTTGTAGAGCAGAATATGGTTGGCACCAGTGAAACGGCGGAAATCAGAAACAGCATTGAGCCGATCAAGTGAACAGACAGCGGCAGAAGTGATGTCAAATCTCGTAGTTCACATCCCCATGGATTGCAAATGGCGAAGAGGCCCTAGAAACATTGAATCTTACGTGTGATTTTCGGCTACCTCTCTCTCAGACTATGTCCCTCGACCTCGAAAATTTTATATTTTCTTGAAAAATCGGCAATAGTTTCACTATACTACTCTAATATTTGACTTATGAAGACGAGCGAACCTATCTAGCACAGATATCATATATATATATATATATATATATATATATATATATATAT